>JAQFVV010007266.1:20000-117869 GCA_028023455.1 Epiperipatus broadwayi | reverse complement strand
TAACAAACAATCAAACTGATTTTACAACTTCAATAAAGGCATTTAAAAAGATATTCTCTTATTTAGTGATTTCTACTTTAGGATGTAATTTAAATAGAATAAAGTAATAGTAATAATATTTTTATTCATAAAAAATGATTAACTGAAATTTAACATTTATAAAATTCTTCTATTTTAAGAGTTGTATGCATAGTTATAAAACAATCATGGTAATGTTAAGTTAGTTAACATTATCAGAGAAGGATAATAGAAATAAACAATTAATATCTTTTTATAAAAAAGTAGAAAAGAATATGGATTTATAAATAAAATAGTATAAAATTTAAATTAAATACATTAGTCATGAGTTTTCAAAAATCATAAATAAGTTATTATACTTATAAAAAAAGAATAAAAGTTTAAAATTAAATCCTATAATATGATATTGATAATAAACAGTTGACTAAAGGTTATTAAACAGATTTAATTAAAATTAAAACAAAAAAAAATACAACTGATTTGTGTTAATTACTAGATAAATAAAGCAAAAATTTAAAGTAAAAAATCAGCAAAAAAAATATGAGGTTGGTAGGAAGCTGGTTTTTTTATTATGCATTGGCAATAGCTATGTGTACTGGAAAAAATTGAAAAAGTGATGTTGGATGAGAGTTAGTGTGCATATATAAAATATCATGCAGCTGAAAAAATAAGAAATCCTGTCTGATGAATTATCTCTTGCCTATTAAGATGTGATTGTTCTTCAAAAAAATATATTTGTTAAAGCACTTTCCAGTGCTAATTTAAATACTGGTATAATGATAAATTTCTGTATAATAGAAATCATGAAAATCATGTTAAGTGAGTCAAAGTTTACCAGCTAAAGCCTGCATAATGTAGCTCTTCCAACCATGAAAATCACTTATAGTGAGTCATAATAACAAATACAAGATTTTTTCCCACTGTATAACTGTTTT
The DNA here is from genome assembly GCA_028023455.1 of Epiperipatus broadwayi. Lineage (NCBI taxonomy): Eukaryota > Metazoa > Onychophora > Udeonychophora > Euonychophora > Peripatidae > Epiperipatus > Epiperipatus broadwayi. Next base: position 116,916 of record JAQFVV010007266.1, on the reverse strand, counting down.
CTTATTTTCCACAATTACATGATCTATCTTTTGAAAAGAAGTTTACCAATGCAAAGAAGGAATCAATTTGAATCAGTCAACAGATATGAAATTAATTATAAATGATACCAAGGATTCATTTTGTTAAGTAATCAATGAAGAGTTAAAGATATATCTATGATAATAAGTTCACTCAGTTATTAAAGAAGCTGGGTAAGATATTTTTCATTTTCTATACATGGGTGCTTTTAATAATATATAAATATGCATTTTAGTACTCATCAATCAGTATTATCTTAAATAAACTATTTTTATTTAACTTTAATGTCTGTGTTGTTTTTAATTTATTGATCTCATTTCAAATGTATACATAAAAATTTACTGTAGATTTTGATAATTTATGTTCTGAGGTGGGGGAGATGTTGCATTATTGTCAAAAGAATTAATTTGATATTGCTACTCAAAATTATGGCTGGTGTAGTTCAAATCCCATCTATAAAAACTCATCATATAGTACTATTGTTACACAATGCTTTATTTACCACCCTCTTTTACAGTTTACAGTTTCAATTTCTACAGAAATCTTTATCAGAACTTTTATACCTCCTAACTTCAATGCTAAATCTAGATTTAGTATTATGTGGTATGCATTTAGCAATTCAATAAGAAGGAGTAGTTATTATAAAAAAATCTTCTTAGATGATATGATATATCATGATCATAAAATATAATCTGGATATCTTATACAAAACAATTATTTGTGACATGGTTTGTCATAACCATAAATATCAATTCCAATTGTACTTTATTAGATAATCTTAAGATTTGATTTATTTTTCACCAAGCCTTGCTAATTTAAAGATAATCTATTTATAGATCAATGTATTCAGTAAAAAACATGCATATTTATGAGTCATCAGCAGAGATATCATTCAGTTTTCCATATATTGCATATATCTCTCTTGAAATAATACTTCAGAAATAATTATGATTAAATAATAAAATACTATATCTATGTAGTTTATTTAAACTATACATCACAAATGAATACCATTAAACCAGAACATTGAGAGATAAAATGTGATTTTTAACCACAGATAGAAATTATACCATTTCATGTTATTTGTATTTGAACTTGGATTATATCAAAAGTAAACCACTACTAACTTGATATTGGCACAAAAAATTGTAACAACAACAAAAAAATCACACCACAAATTTAAATATCTGAAATTATAATACATAAAATATATTTTATGTCACTAAAATAGATACAATGTATCTACACAAATTAAACTTTTATATAAATATGATTGTTGAAAATTTTAAATAAAAGTTATATAACATATTTTTGAAAATTTAGGCCCTCCTTTCTGATATGAAATATGATATTTGCATCTTTTCCATTTTTGCAAATCTGCATTATATCAGATAGTAATTAAAATACAATTAAGAAAACGTTCAGATTTTTAATAAACAACTAAAATTTTTGAATGATGATGTCACTCATGACACATAAACATCTTTGTGTACACACAATAATTATTTCAAGACATATATGCATTTGGTTTTTTAAATTCTGTAATATTCTTTGAATGACCTCTACTAATCTCATAATGGTAGGTGTGAATTTTCCAAAACATTAATAAAATGCTAATTTAACAACAACAAAATAAGTATATGAGTGATTCCAAATTATATTTGTATAGACTTGATATGTAAAAATCTTCACTATAAATATATATATTATCGTCGTATACACAAACACACATAGTAGAAGATAGAGTATTAGATTTCCGTTATAAATTAATTTTTATTATTGTGAGGTTTTTATGCCTTTGTCTTTTTTATTTTAATAATTTGTTACGGTAATGTATGTAGAGAAATGTTATAAGCTGAAATAAATATACTGATTCAGTTGGTGTTAATTATTTTGAGTTTTTAAAAAATAACTTTATAAAAAAAATGAAATTATAAAGAATTTTATTTTTATATTAATAAAATTTTTGTAAAACATTTATTCAAATCCCAAGATTATAATTACCGGGAATTTTTTTTTCCGTGAACAACAGTTACAATAAATATTAATAAAAATTTTTTACATCGTTGAATTTTTTTTTACTTTAATTTGATTGTAAATTATTTGCGAGACTGAATCATTGTTGAATGCCTGTTATTTTGTTTGAATCTCTAGAAGAGTGCAATCTACGTGGGAAAAAAGGTTATAGATTTGTAATTGCATTAAGATTATAATATATGTATTATTCAGAGCAGATATTGTTCTAACATTGATGGAATTTGCTGGTGAGCTTATGAGAAAGGAAAACACAAATTGCTTAGTATTTATTATTGTATTATCAACTAAAACTAACATCTGAAAATAAAACGTCATCATAATATGGTTTTTATACAAAAATACTTAGCATTTTAAAATTTTGGAACCAATAATATAGACGTCTTAATTTTTTTCCCTAGTCATTTATCATTATCATCATCTGAAGCTGGAAATATAGTACATATTTCTGCTTCACCTAGTGCCAATGTCATCAGCACTAGTATGGGTTTAAACCCAATCATATTAACTGATACCCATCTCATAATAGGTGGAAGTATATATTTTAATATTATAATATTTTATATTTCATTAATTTTATTTTATAATTAAAACTAACCTTTTATGATAGTTTATTTATTTTGTATTTGTAAAAAATGTATATTGTGTTTATTTTGTTAAATCGAATTGAACCCTGGATATCTATAAAATGTTACAAATATTTTAAATTCTTTTATTAAAATTCACTTTTCTTCAATTAATCAGTTGGTAACATTTTATATTTATCTTTTAATCAATGTACATTAGAGAGTCAATTATTTCAACAATGTAATATTTGTAAGAAATGTTTTGTAAATTTCTGCTTAAGTTTATGTCAAATATGTTTGAAAGTCATTGTACCAAATTCCTAAAATTTTTCTGAATAAAATCTACATTTTTGTTAATCTAAACCTTAATTATATAGATTTTGTTAGTACAATGACTGATAAACTTAATTGCTTGTTGTTGTTGTTTTTTTTTAATTAGCAAATCAACCCTTGGGGCATGTTCATGCAGAATTATAGATTTCCATCCCAAGCAGGCACCAAACTGAGAGAAACAGAGCGATTGCAATTGGCAGTTGTCACTATAGATTCAATCCTCTAGATAAAGATCAGAACACATAAATAAGGGAAAATTTGATAAGAATTAATTATTTATTGAGTTTACTGGAGAAAAGTGATTAATTTATATATACATCGTGCCTAAAGAAATGACGGGGTGAAAAGATCGGTCGTTTGCTTCCCAGAGGTCTGTTCCACCAACTCATCCATGCCTTTCCAGTGCTTAAACATCTAGCCAGAGACTGTCTGTGTCGAGGAAGCCTGCAAATAATCTGACTGTATTAACTGCCTGTATTAACTGATTGATTCTGAAGTAACGTCCAATTCGCTGCAAGCCATTGACTTTATTTTACTTGTTTTCCAAATCAATACTAATGTATATTTTATATATCTGTGTGATGTTTATACGGCTTGGTTTAAAATGCGTCTTTTAATTTTATTCAATTTAAAATATCAATTCTTATAAAATTTTACATTATTTTGATGCGGCAAATTAAATTAATTTTTGTCGGTTTGTTTAGATTATTTGATTAAAATTCAATGAGCTATTAACTTTAAATCCTCTCCCTGTTATTTTTTTATATTTAAAAATCATTACAAGAAGACTTCTTTCCGTAAATTAATTAATAGAAAGCTCATTTAGTTTTGTACCTCATATATAAATTTATTTGAATGATTGAAATTATTTTAAAAGTATCTTACTATTACCTCCAATTTAAAATAACCCTGTAATTATTTCTGAAAGAATAAATAATTTTAGTGAATCAATTAAGTAAAATTTATCATAGAATATTTTAGTGAATCAATTAAGTAAAATTTATCATAGAATTTTATCAGTATATATATATGTCATACATATATTTTATTTGTCAGAAAATATTAAAATTATGATTTACAATTTATTAGTTTGATATTTAATGCCCATCTATGTTAATTAAAACAGTCTTATTTTGTAATCTTTGAAATTATTTAAGAACTTATTAATAAATGAAATATTTGTGAAGTGTGGTAAACAATTTATATTTTAGTTAATTCTTTTATATATATATATATATATATATATATATATATATATGTCTAAGGCATTATGTATTTATAGCTACAACCATTCATTTATTATTTTGCTTTGCTACTTACCTCTTAGGACCTTCGGAAATTTAACTGACCAGTCCAATCTTTCACACTCCCTCAAAGTAGACATAGTTCATACCAAGGGATTCTTTTCGGGCATTGCTATTAAGATGTGTATGGGAAGTCCAGCACATCAAAACTATTTTATTATTATTCAGAGACATGCTTTGGCTAGAGGGCCAACATTTCTCTTATCTACCTGTACATATCAGAGGTTCATAACAGACCTCATTTATTTTTGTTGTAATCTATAATAGCATATTGCTTTCTTCATCATTTTATATCTTTATTTAGCAAACCTGAAATGCTCTCTGCCATGATGGCAAGTCCTTCACAAACAAATTTCGTAATTAATTAAATCTGACTGTGTAATTGTCACTTATTTGTTTAAGAACTATTTTGCTTCCCACACTCATTATATACAAATGATTTTGAAAGAGGTAGTTAGTGTTCTGACCCATTTTTCGTTTATGTATATAAAAAAAAAAAAAAAAAAAAAAAAAAAAAAAAAAAACAAATCTTACACTTGAAATTGGCGGTTTTCGGTATAGCGCCATCTTAAATTGATACATCATATAACAAGTGATAGCAGGTTACGTGATTAACTTGTTTTTGTTTTTCATATATATATATATTCTGCCCTTGTCATCGTGTGTAGCTCCACTACACATCAGGCCAATCACGTTGAGGGCCATAATCTAACCGCCCCGTTCCCGCATCTCCACTTCCCCCAAAATAAATATAATATAGTGAAAATCACCTAACCGGGTTCTAGCTCTAATAATTAATGAAATATTCAATTAAATGCTTTACTAGCTCAAGTTTCTTAAAATTAACTTAGGTTCTGTTTTAAACTAACTCAAATAAATATTCAGGAATTCATGAGACTAGAAGTGGAAATACTGGTGACAAGGTAGATTACATTGAGACAATATCCCACAGGATACCACCTCAATGGCATAAGAACACTATCCCCCCTTATACTACTATTACACATAATAACTACATAGTATTCTTATGACTTCCGCAACTTCTAATCACTAAGACTCATTTAACAATTAAAGTATTAATCTTTTATCTCTAATAATAATAATAGTAATCATCTAGCTCAAATGAAATAATCTCAGGTTCTTAAATTTATTCGCATGTTAATAACATATGGTAGCAAAATATGATAAGGGATTTTATGTCATAATCTACTACTCTGAAATTAGATTAATAATAAAACAATAATAATCACAATCTTCATTGCTTAATCCAACTAGTACAGCTTTTCTTTCATCGCAAATTTATAACCGTAATAAATTAGTTAATAATCTAATATCCCCTTTTTTACCTTTAAGTAATAAAATAAATTAATAAGTGGCAGTGTTTAGATAATCTGATAAATAAAGCAAGTGGCAACTAATAGCATATAATTTAGCAAAATATTATGATAATGGATTGATGACCAGTAACGCAATGCAATTTTATAATTATTTAATTACAAGAACATCAATAAATATTTAAGATTAAACATACTTCTCTATTTATCTTTTGTGCAAACAATCATATACTTAGTTTAATGGTTGTGAACATACCCTGTGAATTCATGCAATGATGTAGAGAAAACAAAACTCAGACACAAGTTTTAATAAACAAATTTTAAAATTTTATTAACATCAATAAAAAATAAATAAAACAAACAAATCCATCTACATCTATTTACAAGGGATATCCTCATTTTTCTTTACACTACAATAGCTGAATTATACACATTTATATTTCTTTTATCGTTAATTAAACTTATTATGCCTTTTAAAAGTTATTTATTTATTTCTCATTAGGTTTATCATATCACTTATTTTAACTATTTTATGGGTAACACCATTCTTTACCTTTTAATATTAAAGTTACTGTATTATAAATTATCTATGTGGATAAACATCATTTATAACATCATAATTTTACAATCAATATGGTTTTTAAAAGAAAATTACATTTTCTTGTAACTTTATATAAGTCACTCCGCATATTATTCAAATATTATTATTACTTTTAACGTTTGTTCTCCAATGCTCGTAAACTATAATACGTTTATTCCATAAGCCATACTCATGTATAATACTATAACACGGGTTTAATTATCACCTGTTACAGTTTCACATATACTATAATTATCGAATGTTATTGTATTTTTTAAATATGCAATACTTATATTTTTTAAAATATAATTAACAATAAGAAAACGTGAAATTATATTTAATATTTTTGTATATTTCTATTTGGATATACTTTTATAAAATTATAGTTCATTTCTTAAAAAAGAATTAAAATAATTCTCTAACTCCTTCCCTTCTTAGGATATCTGCATCTTTCTTTCAATAATCATAATCTACTCTTCGTTAATACTTAACTATTCTTATTCCAAATAATAGCATGACATACATTCTAAAATATCTATTGTTTCCCTTTTAATAGACTTATCATATAACGATGTAGTTGCAAGAAATACAGATAAAGATAGCGAAAGATGTATAGGATATCGGGAAGATAGATAGATAACTTATCCGCAATATACTTCAAAAAATGTATGGAACAGTGTGAATAGGTCCGACATTCATTGTCTAATAACCTTGGCGATAAGCATGATGTGGCAGCTATTTACTCAGCTTTACCAAACATCTAGTACGACTCACAAGAAATATATAAAATACCACTGTCCAAGACAACATGTGTACCAGTCATAGGGCTTTGTTAACTACGCTGATTAACATCTAAAACTACTTATTATTTCACTCCCTGTAGCATCCTAGTTTTTAATACATCCTCTTGGTTTCCGAATCACCACGTACTACCAAGTCACTACCCAAACTATCTCTCGAGATTTTTACTGTATCCAACATCGATAAAATACTAACTACTTTTTAAAACAATAAACAAAATTCGCTAATATAAAACATTTCCCTATTCCATAAGAACAATTTGTCTTGCTTTATTACACTGTAGGTTCAACATCTACGTTTTGTTAAAATAACATTTAAATATCCCAATCGGAAAATTAACAGAAAATATCACATAACCATCGGTTATATTGAACTATATTAATAACACATAAAATGATTATCGTATGCATATTTTTTAAAAATCTAATCACATCTCAAAGTGTTTTAGAGTGTTGTTTTCAAAAATGCGTTTTACAACAATAATAACAATAAAACTTTTGCGCTACATTCATTCGATTCTCAGCTGATCTAAATAAATAAAACATACATTATATATCATTAATAATTATAAATGTTACCAAAAACAATCTTTATCTTCCTATCAGAGTTCGTAGTAGGCTTCTTTCTCTTCGAGCATCGCAAATATACAAATTTCCACATACATACAATTTTATTTTAAAATTCAAAATCAAAACATATTATTTCATATAATGTTATATTACGAATTAATGTATTTTGTTTTCCCTATCACTATCTAAAACTTAATGTTTAACTTAGATTAGTAAAGAAAATAATTCAAACCATAATCACATATTTTTCTGACGGTAAATCTTGGTTAGTCCCATAATATTTATTATTTCTTCTTTTGTCCGAATGTTCTCCTTTCTGCTTATTAAAGTTTTAAATAAATTAGTTCATTTAATAAACTGTTTAGATGATCTTTAGTTTTAGTGTTTAATCCAAAATTATTAGAAAACATTTTATTTAGTTATCCCACGAAGCTTTTTAATGTTCTGGCGAATATTACCTCGGCGCGTTGATGCATCTTTATTTCTAGTTAAACTACAATTATTTAATAATTACGGTACCAATTGCGTTTTCCATGGATCCAATATTTTATATTTCTCTTCTGTAAAATATTTTTTTTCTTTAGGCAAGTGTTTTCCTTGGTAAACTTCACTTTCATTCATTATTATTTTATATACACTACTTCCGATCTTTAACTATTTTCTAGAGTATTTTCTCAAGTCATCTTAAAGAAAGCAATTCAAACTATTTCAATATTAAAATTCCTTTTGTCCATTTATTCTTATACGAATAATACTTATTTTTATTTTCCATTATCTTCATTAACTTTGCGCACAATGTCCTTTCATTGATTTTATATGCACGAAAACAGCTTTCATAGTGATACGCTATATAAACTATATCAACGAATAACATTAACATATTTGGAATATTATAAAATTTACAACTTGGTTTTAAGAATCTATCCATTTTCTATTGAAAACTCCGATTATATTTCGATAGAATCCACTGGCAGGTTACTGTAAAGTTAGTGAAACATTACTATGAAAAACTTTTTTTAAAAAAATTTTATTCTAAGATTCTCTTCGGATGATTTTTAAATTGTCAGTTGGTTTCTTTCAAAGATATTATTAAAATTATAATAAAATTGACTAATAAATTGAAAAAAAAAAAAATTTTAGAGAGCTTAAAATTTTACCTCTGCTCTGGAGTCAACACATTTTTGTTCTCCCCTGTTTATACAATTAGTTGGCGCGATTTTGGTTGTCTGCCAAGATCTATTTTTTATTGGTCAATCCCTACTTGGATTTATAAACAATTTCTAAAGTTTTAAAATCATGACGTAATAGACTTAAATGTTAACTCATTATTATTTTTAAATCAATTATTATCTATTACAATTTAACTACCTTTAAAACAATTTTGAAACAATAATTAATAAAGGTGTATACTACTTATTTTTATTATGATGTGTGACAATTCCATCCACTTCTATAATATACTATTTAAATATTTTAATTATTAGTATTAATTTAAACCGGTGCTTATACATAGAATATTCCAGACAGTCACGTAGTCATTTCCGGTGTTTAGTCTAATTTTATCTGTCTTAATAAATTTGCTACTTATATTATATAAAATAATTATATAAAATTTTGAAAAACAATTTAGAAAAATATAGAATTAGATACAATTCTCACCATCACAATATTTACTATTAAATATATCATATTAATCTTTTACTGCTTAATATAGTCTATAATTTTAAATACTATATAATATTAATTTTAAAATTTTTTAGTAATTGACCATTTATAACCATCATTGACCTATAGAAAAGGGCACAATATATATATATAACAGATTTATTTGTAATATCTTATTTTATTGCTGATTGGTTTTTGGCCGACCAATTAACAAACTTTTACATTGTTTGTCAAAGCCGTATCAAAACGAATTAAATAAAATAACCAAGTTGTATAAACAAAGACTGAACTTATTTTGTACTAAATTCTTTAATAAATTCCTATAATATTGTTATTTTAAATAAGCTTAGTTTGTCATCACTCCCAATCTCTAAGGTTAATTACTCTATTTATTTAAATATTTCCTTGATTTAAATTCACTTCTTTATAATGTTGCCATAAAGAATTATCATTATTACGGTTCAAACCATTAGTAATCGATCAAATCATATCTGTACCATTCTGCAATCGTCAGAATCCATTAAATCATTGATTTTTCATATAAACCCTTTTATAATTTTGAGTCTCTATGTGAACCATGACCTCCAGCTGGGACGGAATAAAACCAAGCACTGCTAGTGTCATCACAAACGTTATCCATTAGTCAGAGAGGCAATAGTTTAGGCAAATAGGTTAGGATTCATCCTTGTCCTGACATATGTATCTTGTGCATGGTTGGATTCGAGGTACTTTTGCTCGGATTATTGGTCTTGTTGAATGAATACACGATTTTGACCGGCACACATCATTTTCAACTATGATTGATACACTGCAGGATAAAAATCTCTCCAAGTTTAATCACATCTTTTCCAATCTCTATTTTCTCTTCTCCACATCACTCTAGCATACATTCTTATTTCATCTATTTATCTAGATTTTGCAGATGATGTAATTGTTTTTTTGAAAATAATGCTCTATTGCTTCAGGAAACATTGTAAGAATTATCAAATGAAAGTAAGATTATAGAACTAATAGTAAATAGGACTTTTAAAATATTTTCCAATTCAGTTTATCATCTATCCATGTATTATTATTTTTTCTAGCATTATGTCCAGCTCAACTTCACTTTGGTCTTTTATTTTTTCAACAATGTCAGTAACAACTTTTTGTTCTCTCACCCATATATTTCATTTTCAAACTCTTTTTGTTATTGCTAACATTCACCTCTCCATACTTCATTGAATAGTCTGAAATCTTTGTATTGCTCTTCTGTTAAGTGTGCAAGTCTTGGATCCATAAATAAGAACTAGTAAATCATATTTATTAATATTTTTTCAAACACAGGCATATTTCTTTTTATCTAACAAAAGCATTCCAACCATCTTTAATTCTATGATTAATTTCATCTATTATGTTTTCATCTGTAGTAATAATCTGAACAAAGTATCTGTTAACTTCTTCTAACTCATCAATATCAATTATTATTTTCTTCTTTTGAAAAAAATCTATTGAATATTACTTTAGTCTTTTTAAAATTTACTATTAGTCCTACCATCTTACTTTAATCTGATAATTCTTCCAATATTTGCTGAAGCAATGAAGCAATATTTTGCAAAAACAATTACATCAGCTGCAAAATCTAGATGACTTAACTTTTATTCCCTTATCTTCCCATTTTAATCAACAAAATACTTTTTGCAAAGTTTTGAAGATATGGAGTCACATTGACATATACCATTTTCATTGTTAATCTTCATAGTATTATTTTTTAATGTAATTATTACTGTTGCATTTTTATAAATATTTTTCAGAATATGACAATATCCTGGATATCTTAATAACCCAATGCTTTAATTATTGAAGAAATACTTATAGGACCAAATTCCTTTTCATACTTTATAAATATAAAATATAATGGAAATTCATATTTATTAGTCCTTACAATTTCAAAATTAGAATATGATCCACTGTACTAAAGCCACTTTTAAATCAAGCTTGTTCTTATCTTTATTTAAAAAAAATACAACATTCATTGTAGATGAATTGCAATTATTTTAGTAAAAATTTTGTATAGAACTGATAAAAGAGTGATAGGTGTGTCATTTCTAATTATCTTCTTTATTACTTTTTAAAAATATTAATATTAATACTGCATTATTCCAATCATCTGGTACATCTTTATTATTTAAACATTTGGTATATAACTTATGTCAAAAATATTTTATTTCTTCACCTGCTTCTTTTAAGATATTGCATGTAATTCTATTATTATCTCACACTTTTCTTTTCTTTATAAATTTAATTGCTTATTTCACTTCATTTAAATTCCTGGGCAGTTTCAGAAGATATGGTAGTGGTTGTAGATACTTTTTTTTATTTTTTATTGCTATATAATTCTTGATAGAAGTCTTCTATCCATTTAATGGTATCACTTCTCTTTTTAGTAATAGTTCCCAGACTTTTATTCTCTTCTATAGATTTATTTTTTATTTCACACTTATATTTTCTTATATCATTGTCAACTTTTTTTCACACCATTTTACAAAATTTGAGACATTCACTAGCTTAATGCATCATTTAAATATATTTTCATATTCTTTTTTTTTTATAAATTGTTATCTCAATAGAAATTTTACTGGCCAATTGCTACTTTTTTTGTACCAAGTGGTTTTGTTGTAGTTTTTAAAAGTGTATCAGTTATCTTCATATTGATTACATTCAAATCTAAATCACACTCAAAATCTGTTAAATTTATAAAAACTCTTTGCAAGTTTTAACTTAAACTCATTGAGATGTTGCTGAAGATTACAAATATCAAATGTAAAGACTGTTTTTCTTACTAATTTTTATCTCTGAAGTTTTGCATGAACACATATCTTACATCTAACTAATGGATGATCACTTCCTGTGTTGACTTTGTTAAAAACAATACTATCTTGAAACACATATTTTTTGTAAGTAGAAATATAATATAATTCTGCAGTACTTTTATTTGAATGCTTCATGTCCATTTTTATTTTTTTTGCAAAAAAAAAAAAATCATAATATAAAATTTTTATATTTCTGAAAACTCCACATCTCTATGTTCTCTCTTATTTCTATAATCATAATCAAATTTACTCACAGCAATTTAATCTTTCAACTTCTTGTCAATTCTAACATTAAAGTCTACCATGGCAATTTTAAAATATTGCTTTGTCTGTTCAAAAGCTTTTTATACATCCATATAAAATTCCTCTATTTATTCACAATGAGAACTTGTTGCAGGTATAAATCTGAATTATTTCCATTTGGTATTTATCATTAAGTTAAATTACTAATCTTTCCACTGTCTGATAAACCATCAACTTCCACAATGTTGTGCTTTCACTTTTCATTTATAATGAATTCTACTTCACTTGTGTTTTGCCATCACTTTTTAAATCAATTGTTTCATGATAGCCAATAATATACCATTTAATATTAGACAGTTCTTTTTCCAATTCTTTCAATCTTTTTTCACTTCAAAGTAATCTGCAGTTGTAAGTACCTAAATATAAGATTGCCATCAAGATGTAGTTTGGGTATGCAATCAGGAAATTTTTATACCCCCTCTCCATTTTTACCTGTTAACTGCTGCCTTGGCTGATGACTTTATAGCCATCTGGGAACAAGGGCCATGATTTTGTCTTGTCTATTATGATTGTAGATAATTATTAGAAAAAAAATCATTCCACACACATTCATTTTGCCATCAAGAAAACTCAACTGACATTTAGTTAAGTGTTACCAGGTAATTGAGAAAAAATACTGTGGTGTTTCTTGACTTTAAACTCAGAGGTAAAAAGCCAATAAACTAACCATGCTGGCTAATGTATATTGGCAATCCATCTAAGCATGTTCATATACTATATAATAGTCATATATTGGTAACATCTAAAATGACAAGAGAGTATAGAATAGATAATAGGAATTTGCTCTACTTAGTTTCTTTAATGCCCCAAAGAGGAATCAAAGAGTTTCCTTCCAATCAACTTTTCACTAGCAATTTTCTTTATATAATATTGCCATCTTATGCAAGCCATAATAGTGGTCTTAAGATGTTACAGTATAATATATTTTAAAAGAAATAGCTTAAAAATTCAATAAGAAAAAGGTGGTGATGTTTAAATTTTTACATCATATTCAATAATTTTTTTTTTCGAAATATGAAGAAAAATCTGCTACAAGTAAATAATGGATTTTTGACAAAATAAACTATTTTATATCGTATCAAATGTAATTGTATTATTTTATATATGACAGGATGCTTGGTTTTTCAGTATCAAAAAGAGGAATCTCTGAACCAATTAGTCAAATAAATTTATTAAAACATCATATTTTTTAAAATTATTCTTTGATCTGCATAATCTTTAAAATTTTTAATTCACACAATTTTATTTCAATTCATAGCATCGTTTTTGTTTACTCAATAATTTATAATTTTAAATTCATTCTTTCCATATCAAAGACACTTTTTGTGTAACCCATTCAATTTATACTTACATGTCTTTAAATTCACTATTTGCAGTTATTCCATTTATAAATAAATTTTGGCGATGCCATTTTTGTTATTTAAAGTTGATAATTTTTTTTATTATAAATAAAATAATTTGCTCATGATTATACGCTTATCTATAATAAACTCTTTTTATTTTCCACATCACTTCTTCATCCCTGTAACTATCTTCTTTTTATTACTGAAACTATTGTACTCTTCCAATTTTTTTTTACTGTATCAATTAAAAAGAAGTTCTTGCAAATATTTATTCTACTTTTTACATGAATAAATGGACACAAAATTTTTGTTCAAAAATTATAAGATTCTGTTTACTCATCTTGTTGCTTTTTCTTCTCTTAAGTTCAATTAAAAACTATTTTAACTATATTATTATTTTTATATTGCAATCTACTCTATATTTTTAACTTGTTTATTGTGTATCTTATGTAAAAACATGACTGGCTTTTGAATTACTTTACTAGTTGTTAACATATCTACATCATAACCACCTATTATTTTTTGACTTCTTTCCATCATATCTAATATGTTTTATGGATGTATAATGCATTATTCTGACATTAAACCTTGTATAGCAACTTTTTTTATACCATTTCTGCTATAACATACTTATAGTGTGAACATATTGTTGATTTTTTAAGGCAATTTTTTTGTATCACTTAAAATTTCCATTTTTCAATTACTCAAATAATTCTTTTCATTACTCAAAATGAATCCTATATTATTCTATCCTAACATTTTTTTCTCTGGAATTTAATGAAATAAAAAGTATTTTTGACTCTTTTCACAAAATATAAATTCTTTTAATTGTAATCATTTACTTACATTGTGATAACTTTTATTGATAAAACTAATTATTAAAGTAAAAATCATAGTTCCAATGCTCATGAAAGTATATATTTATCCAACAGCAATGAAGGCTGAATTATATTGGGATAGTATTTTTTTACAATTATTTCATCATCATTTATCTGATGTATCAGAGATTTTCAAATTTTAAATAAATATAACTAGATATCTTTTTAATTGGAAAAAATCTTAAATCTATTTGTGATTAAAAACATTTTAAGGTTTACTCAACTCCAACTCAAACCTCTGATTGAAAGTATGACATACAGATACATTAAACACTATTCAACCAATGAAATTGGTTAGTATTAAACTACTATCCATTGACATAATTAGATGTACATGAAAACAAAATTTATGATTAACAAAAGTTTTATTTAAATATTATAACTTCTCAAAGTTTTTTTTATTTCCATCAATAAGTTTTTGTTTCCAATTTATTTGCTATTAATTTAATTTCTTATTATACAACTCACATTTCCTTTGCCTCCAATTATTTTTATGGTCCAAATTGTACAAAATATTACCCAATCAATGTTTTAATTAAATTATCTATAAAATATTAATTACAAACGTTCATCAAATTATTTGATCCTTATTTTAATCATTTTTTTTTTCTATTTTCATCTTTGCTTGCAGCAATTTACATTTACATTAACTTGTTGTATGATGTAAGCTAACATATTTAATCTTTTTCTTATACAATAAACTTAGATAACTTAATTTCCATTTATTTTCATCTCAATTAAGTATTTTTATCAGCGTTGTTTATTGAGTGTTTGTTTGAAGATAGGTTGGTTAATTAGATAATATGTTGCCATAATTGTGATTCATTTTAAAATTTGATACCTTATAAGATAATGAACTCTTTACATTATTAGGATGTATACAATATGGAAGTACTTAAAAATAACATCAGTGAATATACACTTAATAGTCTGCACAGTTTGATGCAGAAGTCAGGTTAACCATCTGAGTCTGGATTATGACCTAATTGTCATTTCCAGTATTCAAACATAATATGAACTCCCAAACAATCAACTGTTCAATTATTTTTTATTTATGTTTACTTAATTAATCAGTATTCATAAAAATATTTACATGAGACTTAAATAAAATGGCAAATACATAATTTTGACTAATATTTTTATTATATTCATAGTTTTCATAAATAAATAAATATATTTTATAAAGATATATCTCAGGAATATATATAAAGAAAATAATCACAGTGCATAATGCTATACTGAAATAAATATATACAAATATTAAGCATTAAATCACCCTACATGGTTAAGAAATTCAGTACCGCCCTCTGTGAACTATTATATATATATATATATTTCAAACAAATTTATTTAACACAGTACACCTGGGTCTCTTTTTATGCGGACTTATTTAACATGATTTTGAAGTTACGCAATTCCTGTTTCATTGGAAGTCGAACTCCGATAATGCACTATTACTTTAAATAATAAATTTCGTGCACTTACATTATATTGAAACTAATAGCACATTATTGGAATTCAACTTTCATCTGAATAATTTCAATATTTTCAGTGCTTTATAATAGTAAGATTTTATGCAATAATGAAATTCAAATCATGATTTTCACATTTTATGAATACACACTTTAAAATTTACAAGATTATAATGTAAATTTGTTCAAACATTGTGCGTGTTAATTTTGCATTTTAAATCACATTCTGTTTTTTCTTTTTAAAAAAGTATGTAATCAGTGGGCACAATTAAATTTGACAATTAAAAATTAAAATCTGATTTTTAATTGTAATTAACAATTTAAAAATTACTTGGCGACTTGAAATTAATATGATGTGAAATTTGATTTATAAACGGAATTGAAAATTAAAAAATTAAAGACAAAAATAAGAATTTAATTTTTAGTTGTTAGTTTCATAAGCAATTAATAAAATCATCATCTCAAAGATTAATTACTAATTACGTCATCACCAGAAAACCATTGACACAACATGAGTGTGAAGTTGGCACTAGTTTTATTTCCTCACTTTGCAAACGAACGTGTTTTTTTTGGCAAATAGCGATAATAATTAAAACATGTATAAAAAAATGTAAATTACTGTACTGTAAATTATGCATAAAAATATATTATTTTGAATAAAATTAAATATTATAGTTAAAAAAAGTTTGTCTTGTATCAATTTTTTTCAAATTTGAAATTTTTTATTAGTCATATTTTATTTCCTTATTTTTTTTTTGCACAAATTTTAAAGTAATTTTACATTGGTGCTTTGCTTTTATGCGAATTTTGAAAAATCACAGACCGCATCCCCTCTTTTTCAATGTAAGTTACGTCTGTTTGTGTATGTTTTCTGAGGAAACTATTTATCGCATAAAATGAGACCTAGGTGTATTCAAAATTAAATAATATATTCTTTACCAGAAGTAATTTCAATTGTTTCACTGACAATCTTTATCAACTGTTAATACAAATGTACAGAAAATAAAAATTTGCATTACCTATCATTCAATCCATTTAAATTTCCCACAATTCTGTTGTTTTTATATTAACTGATTGTCTATTCATTAAACCACCTCTATTCCTAGATATCATCATTGCCTCCTTAATTTTACATTTTCCATGACATCTTTCAATTTGAATAATTTGTATATCTCTATTATTAAATTTAAAACCATAATTACATGCTTTATTATGATCAAAAATAATTGATGGAGTATTCATATTTACTGAAAATATTTTTTTTTTCTGTACACGTTTATATAATGTCTTATGATCATTATATCGTTTTTGTAATGTACATTTTGATTCCCCTATATTTTATTCCACAACCACATTCCAACATATATATATATATATATATATATATATATATATATATATATATATATATATATATATATATATATATATATATATATATATAACAGAACTTAATTCAAACTTAGAAATCTTGGTTTTAGAGTTATTTATCATATCATTTATATTATTTGAAGAGAAAAAAGAAATCCTACACAAATCACTACAAAGTTTATTAATTAATTTAGCTTGTTGATTAGATATAAAAGGAATAGAAATCCATTTATCACTTTTTAATTTATTTAATATTTTCTTATTATTACTTTTAATTTGATTATATTTTGTAATTGTATTATAAATAATATTCCTTCCATAACCAACATTCAACATATCAGTAATATATACATTAATATTTTCAATTTTATCACTAATAAATTTGCACAAATAATCATTTCTAAACAAAAATGACGTTAAACCAGCTAATTTATGACCCATATGAACTTTAGAATTATATGGAATATAACCCCTAATTTCCACAGGCTTTAAAATCATATTATAATCAAACACATTATTATTTCTTTTAATAAATATATCTAAAAACTTTATAGAATCTTCCTACTTTTCATTTAACACCCATTTTACATTATTAATCATATTTAACTCACTAAATAAATTAATTATTATTTAATTATGTGCACATATAAATACATCATCGACATATCTACAATATACTTTAATTCTTTTATATTTTACCTGAGATAATATCTTAACCTCATAACTAGAAATAAAAAAATTACAAATCTGTGATGCCACCGGAAGACCCATTGGCCAACCATAATTTATTTTATAAAAGCAATCATTAAACTTAACATATATATGATCATTTACAAATCGTATTATTTTAATAATAAAATTCTTAATGTTATCATCTATAGATTTTAAAAACAAAGCTCTTTCAATAATTTTTATTGATTCCATACGATTAATTAAACCATACATTTCGGATATGTCAAGTGTACACATAACATCATTATTATCAATTTTTATATTTTTAATCCTATTAATAAAATCAAATGATGATGAAATCATATAATCTCCAAATCCAAGCACATCTTGCATTATTTTTTCAATATATCTACAAGCATTATAATACCCCCTCCCCCCAAAATCAACAATTACTCTTAATGGATAACCATTTTTATGCAATTTTATATTTGCAAAGATTCTTGGAAACACTGCAGACGATGGATATAAACTGTAATATGATTAATAATGTAAAATGGGTGTTAAATGAAGAGAAGGAAGATTCTATAAAGTTTTTAGATATATTTATTAAAAAAAATAATAATGTGTTTGATTATAATATGATTTTAAAACCTGTAGAAATTAGGGGTTGTATTCCATATAATTCTAAAGTTCATATGGGTCATAAATTAGCTGGTTTGAAGTCATTTTTGTTTAGAAATGATTATTTGTGCAAATTTATTAGTGATAAAATTGAAAATATTAATGTATATATTACTGATATGTTGAATGTTGGTTATGGAAGGAATATTATTTATAATACAATTACAAAATATAATCAAAATAAAAGTAATAATAAGAAAATATTAAATAAATTAAAAAGGGATAAATGGATTTATATTCCTTTTATATCTAATCAACAAGCTAAATTAATTAATAAACTTTATAGTGGTTTGTGTATGATTTTTTTTTCTTTTCAAATAATGTAAATGATATGATAAATAACTCTAAAACCAAGATTTCTAAGTTTGAATTAAGTTCTGTTATATATATGTTGGAACGTGGTTGTGGAATAAAATATATAGGGGAATCAAAATGTACATTACAAAAACAATATAATGATCATAAGACATTATATAAATATGTACAGAAAGAAAATATATCTTCAGTAAATATGAATACTCCATCAATTATTTTTGATCATAATAAAGCATGTAATTATGGTTTTAAATATAATAATAGAGATGTAAAAATTATTCAAATTGAAAGATGTAATGAAAAATGTAAAATTAAGGAGGCAATGCTGATTTCTAGGAATAAAGATGGTTTAATGAATAGACAATCAGCTAATATAAAAACAACAGAATTGTGGGAAATTTAAATGGATTGAATGATGGGTAATGCAAGTTTTTATTTTCTGTACATTTGTATTAACAGTTAATAAATATTGTCAATGAAACAATTGAAAGTACTTCTGGTAAAGAATATATTATTTAATTTTGAATACTGTGTTAAATAAATTTGTTTGAATTATTATTATATGATTTAAAATACAAACATTTAATGGTTATAGTTATATATATATATAATGTCCATTAATTAAAAACTACTATAATAATAGTTATATATATATATAATGTCCATTAATTAAAAACTACTATAATAACAATAAAAATAATAAATATAATGGTAATTAACTATTATAAGCAGTCTTTCAATCTGCAGAAGTACTTTTGGTTAATTCCTTAACCCTTTTCAACTGCCATTAAATTAAAAAATATATAACAAAAAAGAAAAATTAAGAAGACAATATTAATAAATAAAATGAATATAAAATCACTAAACATCACATACATGATCACCATTTCTTATGCTTTTTCATAACTGATATTAAAACAGGCAAGAATCTCCATACAGTAGTGCCACTCAGTGCAAGTCTGGGGATATTGGATGAGTAGGCACTAGATAGGGATTTTATGCATAAGCCTTCTGGCATCCACTTATTACTCTGGCTTGCACTGAGTGGCACTAATATATGGAGAGTTTTGCCTGTTTTAAAATGAATATAATTAATAAACAAGCTGCTAACATTAAAATTCGAGATTCATGAGATTTGAGTTGATGAGGTTTGTTTCTGTTATATTTTTTTGAATTTAATGGCAGTTGAGGAGAGTTAAGGATTTAACAAAAGTACTTTTTCAGATTGAAAGACTATACAATAGTTAATTAACATTATATTTATAATTTTTATTGATATATATATATATTTCAGGTCTGCTCTTTTTATTTTCAAAATATCTAATGGACTAGTTTTTTCAAATGCTTTCATAAAAATATTATTTTTGCTTTTTTAAAAATATATTTTCAATAAGTTTTTATCATTATAATTGTATTTTTAATGTTTACCTGTTCAAAAGTTAAAATATTACCAGATAAAAAGATAATTTAGTCTATATTTTTAAGTTATTGAATTTTATTTAAATAATGTTTTATATGTACATGAGGTATTGTCAATATTTAAACATTTTAATATTAACAGAAGAGACCATATTTGGAAAATAATTTTAACAATTTATTTATTAATGTAATCAAAGCCTAATAACCATCATACAGTATTAAGGCAATAATGTAACCATCAACTGCTTGGGATAAAAAGTCAAAAATTCGCAATCATAATACATAGATTTTAAATGTAATTCATATTTAGTGGAAATAGTTAGTATATTTTGCATGTTCTAAAGGGAAACTTCAAGTAGTAAAAAAACTTTTTAAAATATAAAATTTATAATTGCAAGCATTTGCTGTGGCCCACTGAATATTCCAGAGTCTCTAGATTTTTATGACATAGTGGACAGAAAAACATTATGGCAAGAATAGTTTCTAATTTGTTTTCTGTTTGATGTCAATAAATTTTCAGTTAAAGAATTTTCTGCTAAAAAATCAATATAATGAAAGTACAGTTTTGCCTCTGCATAATAGAAGTAGACACCCTTTTATTGTTTCTAATTGGCTCTAAAGTCTATAGTGTTTTTAGCTCTAGTAGCTTTTGGCATCTAAGTTTTTAGTTAGATCTAATAAATCATACAAAGTTTTTTTTAAAATTAAATTCCTACTAATAACCATTCAAAATGAATTCCTATTGTTAAAGGCATACATTATTGACTTTAGTGTTGACAGATAGCTGATATAAATATCAAGACAAAGAATTAAAAATTATTTCATATCTTCTGATAAAATCAATAAAATTATGGTTTATTAAATCACTTTTAATTAGAATTACTTAACACGTAAACAAATTAAATATTATAATATTATTTTCTAAATAAAAATAATAAACTAATATATTCACATTAAATTTTTGCTTTAATAATGTAATCCATCAAAGAGAGCTTAACAATTTTTAGGATTTTTTTCAATTGAAAGGCAACACATGCAACATTATATGATCAATATAATGTAATAACAGATATATAAACTTTCCTTAAATGAACAGTAATATATCTATATGTGCTGACATGCAGTTAAAGGTGAAGCAAAAATGAAAATTATAATACTAAAGTGGCTTAGCAGTTTTGAGGAATTTTTATATCTTCATAATCATAGCCAAAGGGTTATCTGGGAAAAGGTGAAATATACAAGCAAAAGATATTCAAAAATTATGCAAATTGTGAATTAGAGAGCTCATTTGTTGGAAACAGGAATGTTATAAACTATATGCCAGGTTTCATTGATCTTATATTTGGTGTCACATTGATCTATACATGTAATAATAATTGAGGAATGTTCAAAAGCATGGCCAGTGGATTTCTGGTGCTCAAAAAAATAGAACTATGTTCAGATTTGTCAAAAGTTCTTTCTGTATGGATAATAATGTTGAGAGATTCACATGGAGAGTGATGCATGAGATTCACCATAGTATAGGATTTGGCAACTGGTTTGAGGGCATAGAAGTTTGTAAACAGTATTAGAAGTTTGATAAGAGACTAGTCTATCTTTGATGGGTGAAGGGAAAGGTATAAAAGTCTTAACCAAAATGATGGAAAAAAGGTTTTGATAAAATTTTTAGTTACAGAAGAAATGTGTGGAAGGAGAAGCCAGGCTGCTTGTATATTCCACCTTTTATCAGATAATTCTTTGGCTATGATTATGAAAATGTAGAAATTTCTCAAAAGCACTGAACCATTTTAGTATTATAATACTCACTTTAGCTTCACATTTAACTGTGTGTCAGTGCATATAGATATATAACCCATATAAACATAAAACAGAAAAAATATGTAAGTATCAGTTTTTTTTAAAAAGACAGAAATTTTAAATTTGTTAGGAATTAATAACAATATAAAAGTAAGCAGATAATTATTTTAATTAAGCAGTACTACGGAAAAACAGTACAGTATTTATTGGTATAACATAATGGTTTGTTTTTGTTCATTAAGCTGTGTAATATATGTGATATTGTGATATTAATTGATTTTATTTTATTCTTTAGATGAATAATGTTGAGCATTGAATTTTCAGATAAAGATTTATTTAATTTTATAAATTATGGTATTAATAATCGTATTAAACTCTATATTTTCTTTTTTAACATTATTGTTAAATCTGTTAATTTAAAATATTAATGATGGAATATTGATAGAACAAACAGATGAGAAATTCGCATGTTTCCATAAATAATGTTTAAGTTAAAATATAAATATGACAATGGTAAAGCTATTTTTTATTTTCTAATTTATTACGATTAGTGTTTACTTTTTTTATGATTTGAAAAGCTATTGAATCCAACTTTAGGCATTTTAGCATTTGATCTTTTAATCTATTTGTTGGCTGTTATCTGATATATTTCTTAATACTTTACAAATTATTTGTGGAAACAACCACATCATTGAAAAATTTATATATCTTAAGTAATCTTTATTTATTTCTTTAACTTTTTATTTTGATCCTGAAAATGTTTTCCATAAAATAATTATAAAAAGTTTAAAGAAATTGATACATTTCTATACATATTCATCACTGCTGTTGCAATTTGACCAATTTACTTTGCAATTTTATATTATTCTGGATTTTCATTTCAATGTTTCAATTATTTAACCACTGGTGAAATGTTTACAGGATCAAATGCTTTCTTATAATCTATAAATAAAAAAAATATAAAAATTTTACATTGATTTTTTTATATAATAGCTTTTAATACTCATATGTGATCTATTGTATTAAAACCATTTTTAAAACAAGCATTTTCTTTTGGTTAATTTGAATTCCAAATTATGTATAGATAAATTGTGATGATCTTAGTAATGATCTTGCATAAAACTTCTAAAAAAACTGGCATTGTTTTTATTTCTAATAATTTTATTTTCATCTTTATAAATATCAGTATCCCCACAATATTATTCTAGTCATCTTTATATATCTTTTTTATTTAACCATTAGGTCTATAATTTTGAAAAAAAGTTCTTTATTTGAGTTTAAAAAATATTGATAGTAATTGTTTCATTTTTTGAAGCTTTTACATTTTTTATAGATTTAATTATATGACACATATTTATTTAAAGTACTTGGAATTTTGAAAAAGAATGTTATAATCATAGTGGACACTTTATTCTTTTGTTTGAACTATTGTACAGTTTTTTTTGTAAAACCCTTTTATGCATATGATGTCATGAATAATTTTAATAGCAGTTCCATTCTTTCTTATGGTTTTCCAATATCAAATTATTTTATTTATGCTAATTTTTTTATTTTTTAGTTACACTAATGCCATTATTCATTCACTTTCATACCATTTGTCAGAATATTTCATTTAAAAACATTTTTATATTTTCTTTACTTTCACTCAGTTATAAATGTACTGATAGGCTATTTTTTGTACCAGTTATTAGTTTGTTGTTTTCATTAAAGTCTAAGCAATTTCAAAGGCAGTTAGCACTATATTTTAGAATATTTTCAAATTATATTTCAAATTCAAAGAAGTATTTCTGTAGATTAAAGTTTTTTAAATTTTACATTTTTTATTAATTCTTTTAGAATTCAGATCACAAAATTGTGATAACATTAATAGTGTTTGTCATCTTTGCTCTTCTGCAACTATCTTTAGAATTTGTTTGCCAGTTTACATGTATGAAACTAAAATAATTATTTATTAATTTAAAAATATCTCAAGATATAAATATGTGCCAAGAGTCTAATTTAAAAAAGTTGACAATAACACAGATTGGTAATTTTTTTGTTCTGAGACCTGAAAGTTTTTACAATAGCTTTTGAAAACACTCATTCATTTATTTAGATTTCAAAAAATGAAAATATATTATTTCTTTAGTTTGTTCACACATTTATGATTATTTTTGCAAAATATTTGTGGAATATTTGTTTCTTAACAAGATTAGTTATGTTTAAATTCAGAATGTATTTGAGGGTGTTTGCTTTTAGAAGAATACTAATCAACAGAAATAGTGTAAAGCAGAATTTTATTTATTGACTCAAAAAAAAAAAAGAAACACCATAATAATTCCCATAATATTTATTGTTTGTCTTTTTTAATAATTATGAATTAAATTTTAAATTTTAAACATAATTTTAATTGCTTTATGGACTTAACATGTTCTATTTTAATCATAGCAACTACACAGCATTTTCTATTTTGGAGGTTATGATAGAGATGCAATCACTATATATTTTCTTTGTCATTTTAAGCCCATATATAAGCTTACATTACCAAGTGCAGTTTTATTTTGCTGCAGTTACCATTTTAAAATTATTAGTAGAAAAAAATCTGAAGATGTCAGCAGCATATGAATCTTTAGTAAATTATAATATGTTATTTGCATAAGAAAGGTGTTAAACCTGTCCTATTTTGGTCTCAATAAAATGGGCAATTTCTGATTGGTGAAGTGTTTTCTTTCAGTTGAAATTTTCAATTTTACATCTTTGAAAAGAAAAATTGTAATTTTCAGTAATTTCTTTATATATTAAATTTATTTATGCAATGCTCTTGTAAAATACTTATTTTAAATCAAAAACATATATGACTATAATTAAATTTTATTTGAAAAAATATTTTTAAAAAGACATCATAACAAGTTTATTATGGCAAAATGGAAATGGTTTCTACTGAATAACAAGTATGATCTTTTTTCACTTTTATTAAATAATTTTTTTAAATTTTAATAATATACATATAAGGTATATTTTAAAAGTACATTTTCTTTCTTTAATAATAACTAACCCTAAATTTATTTTAAATTTAAAAAAATAAATACAAATATTTAATGTTTCATTCTACTGATCTTTTGAATAGATAAAATATATTCAATAACTCCATGTCCCTTTGTTATAGCTATGATTTCCATTTAGTTTATTTTTTTATTTTACAGTTTCAAATATTAACTTTTAGAATGTGTATTATTTGAAAACTTACATTTGTAGTAAATAATGTAAAGATTAACAATATACAATATAAAAATGTTTAGCTGTAAAAAATATGAAAGAAATTTTCACTAAGACCATTTCAAAAAATAAGGATGGATTTGGACCTGAACAGTTTAAGATAAATTATATTTCAATTATAAAATATTTGTAATGTCAATGATGCAATAATAAAAAAGATATTACACAAATTATGTATTTCAGTTGTTACTTATTTTTATATTTTCAAAATTTAAGAATGGTTTTAAATAATTTTAAATTTGTGTAAATATATTAAAGAATAAAATTAACTTTTTAAAATAAAAAGTTGGAAATCTACTTCAAACAGCTTCTGGGCTGTCAAAAAATATAAAATTGTAAAAACGTTAACTGATAAGAATTCTTCATTTGGCTTTTCTGCAAAATGGTCCATTAATTCTGATAATAATCATAAAAAACTTTTTACACATTTAAAAAATTTTTTTTTTATATGAGTCAGATAAAAAGTACTCTTAAGTTAAATAAAATAAATGATCAAAATATATATATACATTTTGTATAGATTATTTTTAATCAAGTTATTATATTAAGAAATATTGTTATTGATTAAACAGAAAAGAAAACATGTAAATAATATGAAGAAAAATGTAAATATGCAAAACACATTAACCAAATTGTAAAAAAATAAACAATGATAAAATGAAAACAAAAGTAAAATAAAACAATAAGATAAAGTAAAATTTATTAATAATATAAGGAAAATAATTAGTCCAAAATAAAAATCTTGGAAAAAAAACTCATTAAGAAGAAAAAAGATATTAATAGTGTTGCATTAATTAGCATATTATTTATTGTATAGTGGAATATATATTGAATATTGCACTTGATAATTTTATTTTTCACAATATTTATAATTTATTTTTATATAATTAATGATTAATAAAAACCAATATAATTCATAGAAGAAAGAAACACAACTACGTTATTAGATAATTTTAAAGATAATATTAATAGAACATTAAACAATAAAAAATATGTAACTGTAATTTTTTTTTAGATTTTTATAAGGTCTTTGACATTATTGGGCATAAGTAATTGATTCACAGTTTATAAAACTGTGGAGTTAGAGGAAAAGTCCTGTGATTAAAAAAATTACTTAATTAATAGATAGGTTGTATCAAAAATATCAAATGTACTGAGTAATGAGCAAAAAAAATTACATGGAGTTTGTCAGGGTTCTATAGTTAGCATATTGGTATTTCTTATTTTCATAAATAATCTAGGAAATAGTAATATTAAAGGATTAATATATCAATATGCAGACAATACTATTATTATGAGTATAAATAACAATATTGATATTGCAATTAAAGAATGTCAAGAAACTCTGACCAAAATTATCTTTTGCTACTTTGAGGGAGGAATGTATGTAAATGGAGAAAAAATAAAATATTTGTTAATATGGCATTCTTTTCATAAAACATAAAAATATTGATATAGATCTAAATTTATATGAGTGTTTATATGACAATAATGTAATATGTAATAATAATAAGTATATAAAAGTAGAACAAGTAAAATATATTAGATATCTTGGAATGATGATAGATGAAAAAATGTCTCTGGAAATATCATCTAAAGATACTAATTACTAAACTTATATATTTTATAACAATATTCTACAAAATCAAAGATACTTTTACTTTAAATATTCTTATTGTTATATATAAATTTTTATGTAAATCTTTATTAAAATGTGGAATAATACTTTATGGTTTTGCAAACTTTTCTGGCATTAATAGATTAGCATTACGCAAAAAAAACATAATTAATCTAATAGAAAAAAATATCAATAAAGAAAAAAGTGTGTACAAAAGTAATATTTTGTTATTCAATCAACTTCTGGATTATATAATTATAGAGAAAAAAATTTGATGGCACTTTCAAGAAAACTTATATAAAACAATTTGAAATGTGTCTAAGGAAAACAGATATATATATATATGAAAAACAAAAAAAACACAAGTTAAAAAACTTGCTAACGCTTGTATTTATGATAACAGATGGTGTTCTACCAAAAACACCGTCAAGCATAGTTTTCTGTTTACATAAATGTCAGAGCGAGCATTCACTATCTCTAACTTTAATTCCACTTTCAGATCATGATTTCAAGCTATTTGCTATCGTCAGTGAAAGACAGGAATAAGAAACTAGATCTAAACACAAACTCTGAGCATTTATGAAACAGTTTCTATTCAGCTTGCAAGCGTGAATCTTTTAGACACATTAATGTCTTCAAACTCAGCATAGCAAGCCAGATAGCTACATGGGTCTGATCTCAGTTCAGCATCACCACATAGTAGAAGCCTCTGCAATATACATCATTGCAAGAAAGACCTCAAAGGTACATTTATGAAAAACAAAAAAACACAAGTGAAAAAACTTGCTAATGCTTGTATTTATGATAACAGATGGCATTCTACCAAAAACACCATCAAGCATAGTTTTCTGTTTACATAAATGTCAGAGCGAGCATTCACTATCTCTAACTTTAATTCCACTTTCAGATCATGATTTCAAGCTATTTGCTATCGTCAGTGAAAGACAGGAATAAGAAACTAGATCTAAACACAAACTCTGAGCATTTATGAAACAGTTTCTATTCAGTTTATGTAAACAGAAAACTATGCTTGACGGTGTTTTTGGTAGAATGCCATCTGTTATCATAAATACAAGCGTTAGCAAGTTTTTTAACTTGTGTTTTTTTGTTTTTCATAAATGTACCTTTGAGGTCTTTCTTGCAATGATGTATATTGCAGAGGCTTCTACTATGTGGTGATGCTGAACTGAGATCAGACCCATGTAGCTATCTGGCTTGCTATGCTGAGTTTGAAGACATTAACGTGTCTAAAAGATTCACGCTTGCAAGCTGAATAGAAACTGTTTCATAAATGCTCAGAGTTTGTGTTTAGATCTAGTTTCTTATTCCTGTCTTTCACTGATGATAGCAAATAGCTTGAAATCATGATCTGAAAGTGGAATTAAAGTTAGAGATAGTGAATGCTCGCTCTGACATTTATGTAAACAGAAAACTACGCTTGATGGTGTTTTTGGTAGAACGCCATCTGTTATCATAAATACAAGCGTTAGCAAGTTTTTTAACTTGTGTTTTTTTGTTTTTCATAAATGTACCTTTGAGGTCTTTCTTGCAATGATGTATATTGCAGAGGCTTCTACTATGTGGTGATGCTGAACTGAGATCAGACCCATGTAGCTATCTGGCTTGCTATGCTGAGTTTGAAGACATTAACGTGTCTAAAAGATTCACGCTTGCAAGCTGAATAGAAACTGTTTCATAAATGCTCAGAGTTTGTGTTTAGATCTAGTTTCTTATTCCTGTCTTTCACTGATGATAGCAAATAGCTTGAAATCATGATCTGAAAGTGGAATTAAAGTTAGAGATAGTGAATGCTCGCTCTGATGTTTATGTAAACAGAAAACTACGCTTGACGGTGTTTTTGGTAGAACGCCATCTGTTATCATAAATACAAGCGTTAGCAAGTTTTTTAACTTGTGTTTTTTTGTTTTTCATAAATGTACCTTTGAGGTCTTTCTTGCAATGATGTATATTGCAGAGGCTTCTACTATGTGGTGATGCTGAACTGAGATCAGACCCATGTAGCTATCTGGCTTGCTATGCTGAGTTTGAAGACATTAATGTGTCTAAAAGATTCACGCTTGCAAGCTGAATAGAAACTGTTTCATAAATGCTCAGAGTTTGTGTTTAGATCTAGTTTCTTATTCCTGTCTTTCACTGACGATAGCAAATAGCTTGAAA
Organism: Epiperipatus broadwayi; assembly: GCA_028023455.1. Taxonomy (NCBI): domain Eukaryota; kingdom Metazoa; phylum Onychophora; class Udeonychophora; order Euonychophora; family Peripatidae; genus Epiperipatus; species Epiperipatus broadwayi. Next base: position 87,560 of record JAQFVV010007266.1, on the reverse strand, counting down.
TCATGATCTGAAAGTGGAATTAAAGTTAGAGATAGTGAATGCTCGCTCTGACGTTTATGTAAACAGAAAACTACGCTTGACGGTGTTTTTGGTAGAACGCCATCTGTTATCATAAATACAAGCGTTAGCAAGTTTTTTAACTTGTGTTTTTTTGTTTTTCATAAATGTACCTTTGAGGTCTTTCTTGCAATGATGTATATTGCAGAGGCTTCTACTATGTGGTGATGCTGAACTGAGATCAGACCCATGTAGCTATCTGGCTTGCTATGCTGAGTTTGAAGACATTAACGTGTCTAAAAGATTCACGCTTGCAAGCTGAATAGAAACTGTTTCATAAATGCTCAGAGTTTGTGTTTAGATCTAGTTTCTTATTTCTGTCTTTCACTGACGATAGCAAATAGCTTGAAATTATGATCTGAAAATGGAATTAAAGTTAGAGATAGTGAATGCTCGCTCTGACGTTTATGTAAACAGAAAACTACGCTTGACGGTGTTTTTGGTAGAACGCCATCTGCTATATATATATATATATATGCATACATAGTTTCAAAATATTGTAATAAATATAGAGAGTAAGAAATAATTATATTTCTAAATTATTTAATAATTTACATATTGAATTAAGAAGATTGCAACATTATAGGGAAATAAAAAAACAAAGTAAAATTATATCAAAGAGGGGGAAAGGAGAAAAATTAATATGGAGAAAAAATATATGAGTATCTAATGTTATATAATCAATATTTTTATTATATAATTAATGTATTAATAAATATAATTTATTGTTGTTGTTTTATTAGTATATTTTATATTATGTTTAAAATTTCATATAAATCCCTAAAATGTTATAAATTTTTTATTCTATATAAAACCACAACTAGCGTTTAGTAGTAGAAGAATGACATTTATAGTTGTGTAAATATACTTTGACCAGTATTTATATAAATTTGTTATAGAAATAAAAGACTTAATAAGATCTAATAACTTTGAAAATACTGCTTATATTAAAAAAAAATCAATTTGGTTAGATTATATTGAATTGAATTATAGTCATGACGTTACTAGAAATATTATAATTAATAAAAAATCTACATGCCTAATATTAATAAGAATTTAAATGTTAAAAAAATCTTTGTATTCTTATAAAATAAAAAAAATGTAAAAAAAAAAGAGAAGAGGAAGAAAAGTTGGTAATTAAGATTAAAAACACAAATTGTTAACATTATTTTTCTTAGTAATTTTTGTCTTTCTAGCTTTGTCTTAATGCCAATCTTTTTTCTCTGAACTTTGGTGATAATTTCTTATGTTGAATCTATTTAATATATTGCAGTCTTGAAATATATTTTTTGTGTAAATCAAATGTAAAGAGTTTTTTTGAATCTTTATTTAGAAACTTTTTTTATTCATTTCTACTTAGAATTTTCTCAAAGAAAAACTATTCTTTATGATAACTTTACAAATATCTATTTCTGTCTTTGTAACTGAATTTACTCACAACATTCCCATCTAATGGTCATTTTGCAATTCTAGCATGATAATTTTAAAATGTTTTTTAGTTAGATCAAAAGCAATTTATATATCTATGTAAAAGTTTGGTGCCAATTTAGTATGTGCTCATGGCCATTTTGAATTCTAAGAACCACCCAAAACCCACACTCACATATCCAAGTGATAAATGACAGTAACCATTAATTGATGTCATTTATCACTTGAATGTGTCAGTGGGTTTTGGGGTGATTCTTAGAATTCAAAATGGCTGTGAGCTCATACTAAATTAGTACCAAAAATTCTCTGCTTTTTCATAAGGAGAACTGTAAACCAGATTTATCACCATTTAGTAACCTTAAATTAAACATCTAACCATGTCATTTTATAAGATGTACTATCAAACACCATAATTCTTGTTGTCCTACTTTTATATATAATGAGCCTCTCCATTTGTTCTTCCAATATTTGTGACTATAATAAAATACATAACCATTTTTAAAATCAAATTTTTTTGTCAGCCTTTCTTTCAACTTTATTCAGTTTGAAAATAGCCCATGAATTCTAGATAAACATTCTTTCAAAGTGTGCAATTTTCCTTCACTTGAATATAATATACAATTGTAAAGAGATAAGTAAAGGTTCTTCATGTAATAGTATTCCAAATGCATAATAAAGAAATTGTTAGTATTTAATATTTTTATTCATTGATAACAATTTTGTCTGATAACTTTAGAGCCTGGAAAAAATAAATGCAATACTTTACTCTTCGCTCTTATCTGTCATGATTGCATTTAAATTAAAAAAAAAAATCGGTATTTATAGACATATATTATATGTCTGTTTATCCTTCTTTCAATATCAGAAATAAAAGACATTAAATAAATAATCACACTGACTGATTCGTGTTGATGAGCATCCAATCCATGTTTATTAGGTATGTAAAACATTAGAAATTTGCCATGATCGTTTGTTTTAAGTCCTCAAAGAATAATCAAAAATCTATTTTTATTTAATTTTAGGTTTTTTTTTTCCAGTCACATATATATATGCAATATATTACTTTCATCCTTTATTAAATATATTTATTAAATGATGAAATAAAATAGTTTTAATAATATTATTTTTTTATAAATTGAAAAGTAACATTAGTAAACAAAGGCAAGAAAGTAAGATTTAACAACTTCCATACTACATATTGTTTTATATAAGTGTTTGCATGCGTGAAATCGTAGGTGAGATCTACAAAAAAATTAAATTTATAGGATTAGGAGATTTCAGTTTTTGAGATGAAACAATTAGTGACAAGAAAAAAGTAATTTCTTTAACTCCACTGTAAACAGAAGCAATTCAATTTCTTTTTTTTAAAATAACGCTTTTAAAACAAGTCTAATTTTTTAATGTAAAACTAAGTAAAAGCTTGCTAAATGATTAAAAAATGTTCTCCCCAGAAAGAATCTGATAAAATTTTTCAAGAACGTCTGCTGATTTGGATGCCATTTTAACGGCGAATTATTAAAGTAAATACATTAAATTAAACAATATTGATAAAACGAAATATATCAGTTTTTGTGAAATAGTTGAATAAGTATTTTTAAAATATCAATTCCTTGTAGTTGACATCATTTAATGAATCTCATTAGTATTTCTGCATAAAAGTAATTTTTATTAGAAAATTAATAATTATTGACTAACATATAAATATAGACATATAGTGATTAATGACTGAGCACAACTATTAATTGTTTTATATATTTTCGCAGTGCAATATTAACAGTTTTACAAATTAGTTTAAGATGGATATGCCAAAATAAAATAATGAATGGTGTGTTAATAATTGCATGGTTATACATATTAACTCAGATTTTTTTTGACTGTGACATTAATGTTTCACAGTAGTTAATAGAGAGGAATAATGTTGATACAATGGAATGCAGAACAGAGAAATGAAAATACTGTACACGAGTGCTAACAAACTCTGAAATTAGATTTGTAAATAGGTTCCATTTCAAAATTACTATTTACACTTTTACTTCACTTAGTAAGGGAAATTGATCCCCCAAAACTTATCGTTAAGCACGAATATCATATGCAGAATACACATTTATAATTGTTATCTATGGGGATAAAATTGGCCGATTATTTCAACTAAAAAATTACACTATAAGTTGTGAATATTAAGTTAAAAAATAACTTATTGGGTATATATACAAATTTAAAAAACTCTTACTATATGTTATATACTTGTGAAACTGTGCTGTGTGTATTATTCAGGTATTCACTTAAAATATGTATTTATGTATGTATAATAATAATTCAATTTAAATCAAAGTAAAAAGAAGAAAAAACACTTAACTTAAAGTTGTTACTTCCTATGAACCATTCAACAATCATTGTTATCCGATTTGGTTTCCAAGCTCAAAGATTTTTTGATTTTTTTCATTGTCATATTAGTTGTTAAGATGACTTTGAACAGAATCTTTAAAAAAAGTTTAATATCGCTAAAAAAATGTGTGTGTTTTCACTGTCCAAAAAGTACAGCAAAATAGACGAAAAAGTGAAACTAAACAAACATTTAACAATGTTTTGTGTTTTTCCACACAACTGATTTTAATATGCTAAAAAAAATTCATTCTGACATTTAATTTTTTTAAAATTTGTACTACAGTATTATATTATATATGTGGAATTATTGAAATTAAAAAATCAATGCTTAATAACAAATCATTTGATTGACCATAAAGACTAGTTATTTATCATTAGTGTGACAAAAGTCAAACTGACATACGATACATTACAAACACTTAATCATAGTCAACTTAAAAAAAAAAAAAATCTGCGTATTGAAAAATGGGAAAAAAAAATTAATGCATTCTGAGTTTGCATATTGTAATCAATATTTAAGGTTTTTATTACAATGTGTATTGTGCTGATCTAAATAAACAAATATAATAGCCATAGCATGTTTAATTGGGCATAACACGTGATTTATTTTATCAAGTGTAGTAGTCATGTTTTACAATGACTTAGCAATTTGTCAAATAGCACAATATGTTTTGATGGCAGAGTAATGAGCTATTTAAGTAAAAATTAGAGGCATTAATCTTATTCACTTTATTCCTATTGCATTTTCATCATACACAATTTATTATTAATTGCATAAAATTATCCTCATATTTTTTCCCAAAATGCAATTTAAATATGACTGATAAGCAGATTCAATTTAATTGAAATAAGCACTCATAGAGATTTAAATCCAAAATTAAATATCTGAAATTTTAGCTAATACATACTGTACACAATTTAAAATTTAATATTGACAATAGATATGACCCAAAATTATTTTTAGTTTAATGCCGAATGAAATTTATTTTTGTCTCAGTACTGCATTTTTTTACACTTCTGATAATATCTTCATTGCTTTGAATATCTGAAAAGAATTACGGGATAATTTAAAATGAGGGAAGAAGATTGCTATTTTTAATTTACATTTAGTAATTATTGATATTACTTGTATAAATCTGAAACCATATTAACCTCGTTGCTCCTTTTCTTTTTTTACTGAAAATATTTTAGATTAGTGATGATCGATTTGACAAAAAACATTTTAATTCAAAATTAATTGACTGCATATTTTAGCTAATATATATACTGTATATTTTTAATTTTATGCTGAATGAATTTGCTATTTTTACAGAACTATGTTGACTTACATTTGTGTTCTGAATTAACCTTTTTATTTTTTTGCTTCTATAGTCATTAACAATGAAAATCTTTAATTTGGTTATGTTATTAATGAAGTATTAATTATCTCATAAAAACACTGAATGAAAATTAAATAAAATATTGTACCTTCATTAATCAAATATTGGATGCAGCACTATAACGTTGTGTTTTATGAATATATAATTGAATTTACTAAAGTTAATAAACTTATTTTATTCTCCGTCTTTCAATTTTGTTGTAAACAAAATGCAAATGATTTTTATTAATTTATTTTTGTATTTTGTTTATTTATTATTACTCACTTATCACAACAGATTACAGTCATTTATATTCTGCCCAAAAAGTATTATAATTGCTCTTGAGATTGTAGATTACTTTTATATTTGAATATATTTTGAAATTAAAAAATATCCCTTTAATCTCCTAATATATTAATTAAACACTTTTCATATTAATTAATAGATAGAAATGTTAAAGTAACTATATGCACAGTATAATTTTAGCATGAAAGTCACTATTTTGCTTTTGGATGGAATGACTATCATTAGTTAAAAAATGTCTGCCCAAAATAATTTTTTTTATGACTATTATAGTGAATAATTGATTGTAATCAAAATAATGGGTACAAATTGATAATGATTGCTATTGTGAATCCTCACGTAAAGACCAAACACTAAGCAGGATAAAGATGTATATATCTAAGCATTTTACAACATGAAATATTTCTAGTAAATATATTTCACGAGTTATATAGAAAATTTAAAGTAATATTCCCTATTATAAAAATATATTGATTTTGTAAATTATTTCAATGAAATATTGAAACATTTATTCAAACATTTATTATTTATTTATTTTTAACATGTAAGTAAAAACATTTTTTACTAATAAAAATGTTGATCAAAAATGGCAAAAGAGGAGGAGGAGGAGAGAAAGATAAAAGGAAAGAAAAAGAAATAGAAGATGGTGAAAATTGTTAACAATGAGTGAGTTTAAAAAAATTCTAACACCATGTTAATTTTGGCAGATGATTATGTTATATAATGAGTTTCATATAAAGCAACAGCAAACCTACACTGTGATTTTCATTGTTAATAATTGCATTTTTAATTACAAAACTTTTTCAAGCAGAAAGTCAAGAAATTGTATTTGTATTTTTTGCCCTCTACTGAGAAATTTTGAAAACTTTTAATTACAACTTTAAAATTCATTCATTTATATATATATATAATTATAATTGAAATAATATTTTTAAACGGTTTATAAACAATTCAAACAATCTTTAAATCCGCAGAAGTACTTTCGGTTACTTTCAAACCTGCCTCAACTGCTATTAAATTCAAAAATTAAAAGCGGAAGCAAACATCATCAATTCAAATTCCACGAATCTCGTATTTTAATGTTAGAAGCTTGTCGATTTATCAAATGTGTTTTATTAAAATACGAGATTCGTGGAATTTGAATTGATGACGTTTGCTTCCGCTTTTAATTTTTGAATTTAATAGCAGTTGAGGCAGGTTTGAAAGTAACCGAAAGTACTTCTGCGGATTTAAAGATTGTTTGAATTGTTTATAAACCGTTTAAAAATATTATTTCAATTATAATTACAATATTATTTTTAATTAACGGATATTTTTATTTATTTTATATATATATATATATATTGATTTTAACAAAATTTAAAAAATTCCAAGATAAATGAATAAGTGGGCCATCAAAGTTTCCAATGATGGGTGCCTATTATGTATTTGGAGATCTCAAACTTTGTGAGATTACTTTGAGAAAATATTACAATTGTCTAAAAACTTGATTTTTTGGAAAATAATTATTTGAAACCAAAAATATATTATTACATATTTATTTCTTACAGATATGTTTTATTTTTAAATATAAAAATATATTCTGAATATTGTTACTATAGAGATTATGGTCATACTTTTTAGAAATGTCATTACTCAACAAGCAAATGAACTTGGATTGTAAACATTACTATATTTCCACCTTGTGCTCCTAACTTTATAGTTAAGTAAATAGGTAAAAAGTGGCTACCAAAGGATTCCATTAGATTGTAAGATCTAAGTGTAGTGCTTTCAAATCCAAGGCTCCTTACTGATAAAATCCACAAGCCAGAAACTAGTCTGGAGATATTGGATGAGCAGCCACTATATAGGGATTTGTGCATAAATGTTCTTGCATACATTGATTACTAAGGCTTGCACTTGGTGTCACTATTGTATGGAAATTATACTATGTTAATAACAGAATGTGTAAGCATATGAAGTGGTGATTATGTGATGTTTTGTTGGTATTAATTAAATCCAAGTTAATTTGAGAAGAAAGAGATAAAATAAGTGGCCTCCACAATTTTTTTAAACCACCCAATCTTTTCAATATTTCAATAGACTCTCTCATAGTTCTTAAATCATATCTTTTTATAAAATTTTAATATTATAAAAGTTAGGTATGTGACCAATTTCTAAAAAATGCTATGTAAAAGTGGATGTCAATTTTTGATTGAAATCATTTTTGTGTTTCTGCTTTTGACTTATATGTCTATTCAATTAACCCATGTAATTTCTTGATCACAGTAATCATGGTAGTTCATAGACACCTTGGTATTCTAAAAGTACTCAGTTTTTAGGTTTACAGGAAAAGTCACCAAGATTCTATTAGTGAAAAAAGTTGTCCTAATACTGAAATTAGATAATTTTCTTTTGATTTAATCAGTGACTAGTTGGGTGTGAATTTTATGATTTTTTTTTTAGTCTCAGTGCTATGCAAAGTTTTATGTATAGTGTTTTTATTGTAACTATTAGAGAGCAGAATACTTTTAGTTAGTGCTAGTTTTTGAGCAATACAGTGTTTATCAGACAAACTATTTTTGCCACAGAATATATATGAGCAGGATGATGATGAAAATTAAAATAGAGACATTTGTTTATATGAGTGGATTTTTTTGCAAACAGATAATAATAAAGAATCATCAGGTTTCTAGCTTTAAAAAGAAATTGTGTTATTTTCAGTTTCCATAGTAAACATAATATTAGAATGCCATTCATTAAGAAAACAAGAAAAGGTTTTAAGGCATAAATACTAAGAGGCCATATAATAAATATATCATCCAACATATTCTGAACCAAATGGAAGATCTCTTACTAGCAGCATTTAATATTTAGTTCTCAAAATTATTCATGAAAAGATGAGCAATTATAGGTAACAATGGATAGCTCATAGTGGAATAATATATATTTACATATATAACTGTAAATCATCATAGCTTATGATACAAAATTAAAGTGAAGAAACTGCAAATTCTATTGGCCTATGCTTAACAAATTAGTCAAATAGCAAAAAGTGATAAAAAATGGAATTATATCACTCATTTTTTAGTACTGATAGTATTTAAAGTTAGTTTAGTATTTGATTTTTCATTTGGTATTTGGAAGTGGTTGTTAAAATAATAAAATTGTGATTTCAGAGCATTTATGCTGAACAACATTAAATTAAAATAGAACTTACTCTTTGATATATAACTGTAAGAGCCAATAAGATGAGTGGGATTATTCAATTTTTTTTTCATAGTATATTGACATTTGACTATTGGTTATGTGTAGCTAATAGAAAATGGGATTACTTCCCCTTGAATTTAATATATGTTAACAATAAGACAATGTGTATTGACATTTCGATCAGAGAAATGGAGATTGGTGAAAGAGAGATAAAATGTGTATAATAACTACTAGGGTTAGATGGTCTGAATAGGCAACAGGTATAAGAGTGGCTTCCATCATGAAATGTATGTCCGGAGAGTAGTATAATAGGTCAATCAATGAGGCATATTTCATGGTGTAGAAGGAAAAGATCCCCAGAGGAATTAATCCATCCCCACACATTAATATCCTGTTCAGTAAGTGGATGTATATTGCATTAAATTCATTGTATGCTACATTGAAGTCTCCCAGCAGGATTGATGGAGTTGGATTTGTTGCCAGTGCTATATTAATTGTGTGCATCACTCTATGTATCAATGATGGGGCTTTCTTAATGTATAGATGTATTATATTGAATTTAAAGCCACCATATTTTAAGTTAGCTATTAATATGTTATTATCTATGAGTATGATTTGGAATGAAGAGGGGGGGGGGATTTTGTTGATTAGAATAGCTACTCCCGCAGAAGCTGTGAAGGATATTGAACATTTAAGGAAACCAAAATTCTCCATTAGTTCTTACATTGTAAAGATTTATTACCACTGAGTAAAATTTAAAACCTTAGAATAATAAAAGTAATCTTTTAATAAAAAAATGTGTATATTAATCATATTTTTATTAATAAGTGGGAAAAATATTCTCTTAACCACTCAAATATAAAACAAATATTTATGTATAATTAAAAGATATGTTTAATCTAATTATGCACAATTACCAAAAGCAAGAATGTGTTATCTCTCAAAATATTCTTTCCAATTAAATATGGGCGATCCAAATCAGACCACAAGAAGTATAACTAAAAGTTTAATTTAATTTTAAAATTATTAAGAGAAAAATTTTAAATTGTTTTTTGTTAAATCTATTTCTTTTTTGCAAAGTATATCTTTCATTATGTTATTGTAAAGATTATGCTGTTATACAGCTTGAAATGCATAATATATTTCAAATATAAAAATTTTATCTGCTTACATTGTAAATATTTTTGAAAATAAATAAAAATGCCTATGAACATAATGATTATGTGGGATTAAATTCTTAGAACAATGAAAAAAGAAAAAGTGTGACCAAATGCATTTGTTGGAGACTGGTGGAGAGTATTTAAAAGGTGATACTGGGACTTTAAAAAAAAAGAGAAAGAAAAAAGAAGCAAATAGGTGTAGGAATTGTTGCTTGATCTTTCTGTTGAGAAGCATGAAGAAATAGACCCAGAGTATGTTAAAAATGCTTTATCCAAAGAAATCATTATCTACCTTGGAAATAATATTTATTTTCAAAGCGCAGATGATTTGAAATTAACTTACGAGAGAGTGCAAGTCTCTCAGCGCTTGTGATTATTAATAGCCAATCAGATCGTAAATACTGGGACAACGATTTAACAAGAAAAGAGTGGAAACCACTCTTAACTTTACTTGTCTGTCTATATATCCAAGCCAGTCCAAAGTACTTATATCTGAAAGTGTGAATATTAAATACCTTCACACACTACTCACTGACTTCAAATTACAAACATACAGCATGAAATCTTTAGATTCACTATGCAGTAGATTATCGATGTTATAAATTGCAGAAATATATGTAAATAATATTTATTTTCAAAGCGCAGATGATTTGAAATTAACTTACGAGAGAGTGCAAGTCTCTCAGCGCTTGTGATTATTAATAGCCAATCAGATCGTAAATACTGGGAAATAAATATTATTTACATATATTTCTGCAATTTATAACATCGATAATCTACTGCATAGTGAATCTAAAGATTTCATGCTGTATGTTTGTAATTTGAAGTCAGTGAGTAGTGCGTGAAGGTATTTAATATTCACACTTTCAGATATAAGTACTTTGGACTGGCTTGGATATATAGACAGACAAGTAAAGTTAAGAGTGGTTTCCACTCTTTTCTTGTTAAATCGTTGTCCTAGTATTTACGATCTGATTGGCTATTAATAATCACAAGCGCTGAGAGACTTGCACTCTCTCTTAAGTTAATATCTACCTTGGAGAAAAACCAATATGCATTGCTTAATCCCCACATATATCCATCGATCATGTCTTCTGATTCTACTGCTCCAATGAAGTGCTGATTCCAGCCATGTATGCCTATATTACACCAAGGATTCCAGCCAGTTTATATCTAACCACTTAGGCAATAAATGGTAGACATAAGCATTGGGTCTGAGAAACAATTAAAAATCCATGGCCATGTGAGTGTTTTACTCTAGATTAAAAAACCTCTGTTGTAAGATAAGTGTTGAATGTTAATAAACTTAAAGAGTTTACCATGTTGGTACAAAGAAAATTTATTCCAAGTAAAGTAATAATAACCTTGAGATGGTGCATGCAGCAAACTGCTTCCCTGATGCTGGCACCTAACAAAAAAAGATCTCAAATGTTAAAAAAGATAAAACTAGTGACAATAAAAAAATAGTTTTATTTCTAAGAATATACACATTATTACCAGGGTTTTGAATGACTAGGAAAGATAATCTGTTCTTCCAAGTAATGCATTAGAGAGTTATTTGTTTGAGGATAGGATTTGGTTATTCTACTATCTTTAACTACACTACACATACACACACACACACACACATATATATATATATATATAAGGTAATCAAACTATATAAATGTAGAGCTTATATATATATAAATATATATATTGGTTAATACCCCACAGAAATACAAGTCAAGAAAAGGTTATATATATATAAATAAAATACCCAGATCAATATATATATATATGATCACTAGATGGAGCTTTACTGATAGCTCCAAACAAGCTTTGTTTACAAAAGTGCCAAAAGAGATAGAATTCAAAATCTCTATTGTGTATTCCCACCTCCAGATCAACTGGTTTCAAGCTTATTCATTCAAATCAGTGAAGAGCTGAGAGACTAGAAACTAGATCTAAATAGCAACTCTAAAGTTAGCACTTATCAAACATGTTTCTATCAGTTTGAAAGCATGAATTTATCAGACACATAATGTCTTCAAACCCAGTTTAACAAACTAGATAGCTATATGGGTCAGAATTCGGTTCAGTTTCACCATATAGTAAAAGCCTCTGCAATATATAGCATTGCAAGAACCTTCAAAGATACAGTTGTAATAATTAAAACACTTATAAATTTTGTAACTTGCTTTTAAGCTTGCATTTTATGATCACTAGATGGAGTTTTACCAATAGCTCCAAACAAGCTTTGTTTACATAAGCACCGAAAGAGATAGAATTCAAAATCTGTATTGTGTATTCCCACCTCCAGACCAGCTGCTTTTGAGCTTATTGGCTTACATCAGTGAAGGGCTGGGAGACTAAAAACTAGATCTAAATACCAACTCTAAAGTCAGCACTTATCAAGCCCATTTCTATCAGTTTGAAAGCATGAATTTATCAGACATGTAATGTCTTATAAGTGTACTTTAGAAGGTTCTTGCAATGCTATAAATTGCAGAGCATTTTACTATATTGTAAAACAACTGAATTCAGATCCATATAACTATCTAGCTTGTTAAGCTGGGTTTGAAGACATTATGTGTCTGATAAATTCATGCTATCAAACTGACACAAACGTGTTTGATAAGTGCTGACTTTAGAGTTGGTATTTAGATCTAGTTTCTAGTCTCCAAGCCCTTCATTGACGTGAGCCAATAAGCTCAAAACCAGCTGGTCTGGAGGTGGGAATACATGATAGAGATTTTGAATTGAGCTATTAGTAAAGCTCCATCTAGTGATCATAAAATGCAAGCTTAAAGGCAAGTTACGAAATTTATAACTTGTTTTAATTATATATATATATATATAGTAACAGAATCTCTTTAGTAATATGCCATATGTATCAATAAAAGTGTATCAAAGTTAATTATGAACTCTCACTTTTATTAATAATTTCCAAATGACCACATTTAGGATTGATAATAATCATCAAGTAATTGTCTATTCCTTCTACTATTCCTCCTATACATTTACTACAAACACAAGTTATATTTTCTAATTATAATTTTCCAATACCAACTTTTTTGGTAGTCAGACCTAATATTGCTTAACACTGGTAGCTTATTTTAGAGATTCATGGAAATAACCAGGGCCTCACTGCACAATTTTCCATTACAGAAGAGCTACTAATGAGCATAAACAAAACAAACATTAGCTTTACAATCCTAATATCATATTTGTTAACATTTTAACAGTAGCACAGATTAGAGAATAGATTTGCCCCTCGATATGCCAAGCCAAATTGTAGAATGAGATAAAGAACCAGAATAGTAAACAAATAATTTTTTTTTATTATTTTAATAACAAAATTTACTTAACATTTAATAAAGAAAAAGAAACAAAGTAATAATAATAATATTAAAAAGAAAATCATAATTTTACCCATAAATTGATTAGCATTTCTTCCCTAAAAAATGCAAGAGATATATGTTACAAAACAAACATATATACTAGCATTACCTAATTACAATTTAAAAATAAATGATTACATTATTAATAAAAACGAAAATAGAAATAAAGTATAATATGTTTTAGAGTAGTTTTCATTTGTTTAAAATAGGAGTTTTGTAAAAATTAAAAAAAAAAGATTGTATTATATTTTCTATTAAAAGAGAATAAAGTTTTAGCATTGAAAGGGCTGGGGGATAATCTAAAATCAAAAGATTTAAAACTTTCTTCTTTTTAAATATCTTACTTTAATATAATATAGTTATATGTTAAATCAATCCTGTTTTATGTATTTTACACTTTTTATTAAATTTCATTATTTGAACTACTTATTTTGAACTGGTGATGATGATGAATTGCCATCACTCCACCTTCGCAAATTTCATCTATCTCATTATATATATATACAGGACTTGTACTCAGACTTTTATGCTCCCTACAGTTATCCACTCCACCTTATACAACTCTTCAGCCATCCATATCATTGAACATTTTGAAGATGAAATGATCAAAGCTCTTGTTGATGCCAAAATTATTATTATTATACCCATGTTGACTTATGTCACTCTGACCTCTCACATATAGGATGTTAATATGTTCATTTAAATACATGGAAGAGATATGGGTAGAATAGAGACTGAATATGTAATATTTTAATATATGGATATTGTCTCTACTAAATTTAATGTCATTCAACAGGACTTGAACTCAGACTTTCAAGCTACATATAGCTATCCATCTCATCTTATAAAAGTGATACACATGACCACATGTGTAAAAAAATAAATGATCTCCATATACATAATTCATGCTGAACCAGAAATCATCAGTTGGTCTAGATCACCATCTCCCACACATATATACAATCAATGCTCTGTATATATTAAGATAGCAAATCTTCAAACTTTAATGGCCAAACTTCAATCATTTTCACCTCCAAATTCTTCACATCTGTATCATTAAAAAATTTGAGAATGAAACACTCAAAGCCCTTGTTGATGCCAATATTATTGTCATACCCATGTTAACCTTAAATCACTCTGACTCCTCACATGTAAAATCTTAATATGTCCATTTACATACATGGAAGAGGGATGGGTAGAACAAAGGCTGAAAATGTAATATTTTAATACATGTATATTGTCTATACTAAATTTAATGTCATTCACCACGACTTGAATTTAAATTTTCAAGCTCTTTTCAGCTAGCTATCTACCCCATCTTCTAAAACTGATACACATGACCACATGTGTCAAAAAGAAATGATCTCCAATATATGTAATTCATGCTGAACCAACAGTGATTAGTTGTTCTAGATCAACATTTCCCACACATATATGCAATCAGTGCTCAGTCTATATTAAGATAAAAAATCTTCATATTTTAATGGATAAGCTTCAATGTTCTTTACTCCAAATTCTTCAGCCATCCATATCATTAAATGTTTGATAAAAAACTCAAAGCCTTTGTTAATGCCAATATTATTGCCAATATTATTGTCATATCCACGTTAATCTAGGTTCAATCTGACACCTCATATATAGGACATTAATATGTTCATTTAAATACACAAAATAGGGATGGGCAGAATATGGGCTGAATATGTAATATTTTAATACATGTATATTGTCTATATTAAATTTAATGTAATTAGATATGAACTGAGACTTTCAAACTCTCTACAGCTATCCACTTAATCTTATACAACCAATAGACATGATCACATATATGTAAAAATATAAATGATCTTCAATGTTTTATGCTAAAATGACACTCATCAGTTAGTCCAGAATCACTATCTTTTACACTTAAATAAAATTAGGGTCAGTTTATATTGCAATAGCAAATATTCAAACTTTAATGAACAGGCTCCAATTTCTCCACTCTCAAATTCTTGAGACCTCCATATCATTGAAAATCTTACAACAAATAACTTAAAGCTCTTGTTGATGCCAATATTGTTATACCCAAGTTGATCTTAAGTCATTTTGACATCTCACATATAGATCTTAATACGTTCATATAAATACATAGAAGAGAGATAGGCCAAGTGCAGGCTGAATATACAGGCTATATTCTGCCCATTCCTCTTCCACTCTTCCCTAATTACATTAAATTTGATATTGACAATATATATATATATATATATATATATATATATATATATATATATATATTAATATATATATATTTAAATATTACATTTAACCCTGTATTGAGCCCATCTCTCTTCTGTCTATTTAAATGTACTTATTAAGGTCCTACATGTGAGGGTCAGAATAACTTAAGATCATCATGGGTATGTGAATAATATTGGTATTAACCTGAACTTTGTGTGTTTTACCCTCAGATTTTCAGTGATATGCATGGCTGAAGAATTGGTGGGTGGAGAATATTGAAGCTTGTCCATTAAAGTTTGAAGATTTTCTATCTTAATATACACTGAGTACTGATTATATATATATATATATATATATATATATATATATATATATATATATATATATATATATATGGGGGGTTGGTGATTGGGCCAACTTATGAGTGCTGGTTCAGCATGATATATATATATTGGAGATCATTCATCCTTTTTCACATTATCTGGTCATGTATACTGGTTGTATAAGATGGAATGAATAGCTGTATGGAGATTGAAAGTATACATTCAAGTACTGATGAATTACATTAAATTTAGTGTAAAAATTATGTGTTAAAATATTATACATATACATATATTTATATGTATATATACTGAAATGAAATTATGTTTTTTAAGATTTATTTCAGTAGTAAACCAATTTATAATTTAGAATTAAAAATAGGACAACCTACTAGAAGCCAAATAGTAAAGTTTTGTAATATTTCATTTAACTTCTGCAAATATGTGTAAGCTCTACTGAATTAAATTATGCAAACTTAATCAACTTAACAGACAACCATAAATAATACTTTTATTTTCATTGAGTTGACTTTCATTCAAAATTGAACCATGTCATGTTTTTACATTAATTTTTTATGTCATGTGACATACATATCCTCATTTTACCACTCCCCCTATCAACTAACTTCTAATTTTTTTTTTAAAACTTCCAATTTTTATTGAATGGCCATTTTCTTCCCAATTTTATTGGTCCTTGCCCTAAATTTATACATCCTCTTTATTTTCTGATATGTACATTATCTCATACACTTTCTTTATAATTTTTACAATATTTTAACACCACAATACCCTCCTCACATTTCATAAAATGCCATTTCTAACAAATGGCAAAATGGAACTGATTTAATATCTCTCCTTTTTATTGCCCTGTCATGCTACTTCCCCCTTTCTATCTTCCTTTATTATGGCTGACCTATATACACAATCATACATCTCTTACATTTAATTTTTTTATACTATTCCTATCTGACTACTTCTAGCATTTCATTTTGAATTCCTCAATAACTTTTTTAACATTTTACTATTTTTTCCATCTAAAATCTATATTCTTATTCATTTTTTTATCTCTTCCATTCAGAAATTTATATACCTCTTTTGAATATGAAATAGGAATCCATTTTTTATTTTTGCTTTTGTTTCTATTACTAACTTTCTTATATCCATTCCCAACTTTAATATATATTCATCTTTAATATATTACTTCTGAATCTCAACTTTTACTTTTTTGCTTCCTTTTTATTCAACATAAGCCTATCATTTTTCTCTTTTATTCCTTTCACTACTCCTATTTTTGACACATAAATCTTGAATGTATCATGCCCCTAATGTTTTTACCCTGCATACAATATTATTTTATTTTAATTCTTTCATTTTCAACTTTTTTCACAACAAAGTATAAATATTTTGCTCCTTCTTTATTCTTTTCTATCTTAGAGTTATAAAAAGTATATTAATGAGAGATAAAGGTAAATATAAGAAAGTTAGTAATAAAAATGAAAACAAAAATAAGAAATAGATTTTTATTTCTTTATTTGAAAGAGGTATATAAAGTACTCATTGGCAGGGAGAGAAAAATGAATAAGAATATAGGTATTAGATGAAATATAGTAAAATGTTTAAAAAGTTTTCGAATAATGTAAAAAATGAGGAATGATAGAAGTAGGATAGGAATAGTGTATAAAATTACTTGTAAGGGATGTTTGATGGTATATATAAGTCAGTCAACAAAAAATAAGATAGAAAAGGGGAAAGAACATGATAGAGCAATAAAAAGGATAGACATTAAATCAGGACCATTTTGCCATTTTTTTTAAAAACAGGACATTTTTGGGATGTGAGGAAAGTATTCATGTGATAATATATTGTAAAAATTATAAAAAAAGAAAAGTATAAGACAATGTACATTCAGAAAAATAAAGAGAAATGTATGAATTTAGTGCAAATCAATAAAATTGGACAGAAAATGATCACTGAATAAAAATTGGAAGTTCTAAAAAAAATTTTAGGGTTAAGGTTGGT
Source organism: Epiperipatus broadwayi (assembly GCA_028023455.1). NCBI lineage: Eukaryota > Metazoa > Onychophora > Udeonychophora > Euonychophora > Peripatidae > Epiperipatus > Epiperipatus broadwayi. Next base: position 69,741 of record JAQFVV010007266.1, on the reverse strand, counting down.
CAATAGATGAAGTAGTAGAAAGAGGATATATAAATCATGACATAAAGAGATAATGTATCATCTTTTCAAGGTTCAATTTTGAATGAAAGTCAATTCGATGGAAATAGTTGTCTATTAAATGGATTAGATGTACATAATTCAATTTAGTAAAAATTATATATGTATTTGCAGAAGTTAAATGAAATAATATAAAACTTTACCACATGTTTTCTACTTGGTTGTTCTATTTTTAAATTTAATTCTAAAATATCAATGGATTTTGCCATAATTTGTTTATTACTAAAGTACATTTGAAAAGATAATTCTATTTCAACATATATAGAAAATGAAAAATCATATAACACTACAAATACTAGCCAAAACAACAAAATTTATTAAAAATTTTCCACAACCATGGTTTCATCTATTAACAAATAGACATTTTCAAGTGAAATTTAACTATTTAAATTTCGCTTATGAAGGTCTATTTGTTAATAGATGTAATCTTGGTTGAAAAAGAATTTTAGTTAATTTTGTTGTTTTGGCTAGTATTGTAATGTGTTGAGACAAAATTAACACTTATATGTTAGTATTGTAGTGTTATATGAATTTCTATTTAATTTTTAATTTTTAGTATAGCATTAGGCAATATCTATCTATCTATCTATCTATCTATCTATCTATCTATCTATCTATCTATCTATCTATCTATCTATCTATCTATCTATCTATCTATCTATCTGTCCGTCTGCCTATCTGTCTGCCTGCCTGCCTGCCTGCCTGCCCGTCCGCCCGCCCACCTACCCACCCATCCACCCACCTACCCACCCACCCACCCACCCACCACCCCCATCCACCCACCCACCCACCCACCCACCCACCCACCTATCCATCCATCCATCCATCCATCCATCCATCCATCCATCCATCCATCCATCCATCCATCCATCCATCCATCCATCCATCCATCCATCCATCCATCCATCCATCCATCCATCCATCCATCCATCTATCTATCTATCTATCTATCTATCTATCTATCTATCTATCTATCTATCTATCTATCTATCTATCTATCTATCTATCTATCTATCTTATAAGGTGAATTAAACTCTGAAAAGTCATTCTGCATTATAAATTGTTAAACTTTGAGGTTAAAGACAACAACTCTTATGACAAATAATATTTTAATATTTTGACCACAAGACAAAAGTGTACAATTATAATCTTAGTATTTGATAATTTACAAACAAGTACATGTATAAATGGAGTCAATATTTAGTTTAGAAATATATTATAAACATTAAAATTTGGCCAGCATAATATTTTTTCCTTTTTCTTCTCTTTCTTCTTCTATCACAAACAAAAGCCAATTTAGGTGTGTATATATAATAAATGGGAATTAAATTAATTAGATAAGGAAGAATTTATCTGTACTTTGTTGGTCATCCATGAATTTCAGAAATAAAAAGTGATACATATAATTTATATTGGAAAACAATTAATCTGCATTCCAAATGTGAATGTTAATCTTTTTAATTAATATTTTATTATAAAAAAATTTTTTTATATAAAAAAAAAACATTTTAAATAAAAATTTATTTGCCATATTAAAATAATTCTTTGATAAACAGAGAGTAACCAAACAAAGAATTAAAAAAACTTTGTAATTAGAAGTGGGTGGATAAAGGCATATTTCATCATATGGTAAAAGGTTATGAAAAGAGATTAGTTTAATTTAAAATTAACTTTTTTTGAGAGAGAGGAAATACACTCAGAAAAAGGAAGAGGATTAGAAAAATATTTAATATACCAGACATAAGATTGAGATTTAAATTGTCGGTGCCTATAAACTTAATAAGTTATATATACATGATTATACTATAATGTTAGTCAATAAAAAACACAATTTCAATAGCAATTGTAAGGTTCAGAAAGTTAATTCTTAAATGTTGCTACTCATTTTTCATGTGAGACATGTTATGGAAAATAAACATATGGCTGGCTAACTTTATAATGTATCCCCATTTTAAAGTTACAGCCACGTAAAGCCTTTTTATTCTAAAAGATTATTGCCTAAAATGTGCCATGCCTAAGATTTTGAGTAACAAGTCAACATTTAGAGCCATTATTAATCAGTAAGAATCTATCTGAGTCACCTACTATTAGAATGTGAATCTGTTAACATGATATGTGTTCAAGTATATCAGTGTTATGAGATGGAATGGAGAGTGGTGGGTCGGGTGAAAGTCTGTGCTCATATATGCTATATATTAAAAGATAATTCGTGTATATTGTTTATTTATTTAAGAATTGGGTTTTAATTATTTAGTCTAACTATATTTTATACTTTTAGTTATTCATATTTATTTCTTATATATTTCTACACCATTAGACAATTCTAATAAAATCGGACAAAACGGTAAATAAAAAAAAATAAGAACACAATGTCTACTTACTATAGTTAGTTTTGTTTTTTCTAAAATAGATAAATGTTTTCTAAAGCTGAAGAATATCAATTTAAAACAAATGCGTAATTTTGAAATATATTTAATGTCATATGTTTTTGACAATAAATGCTATTATTATAAAGTATAACAAAAACGCTATTTACTTCATATTAAAAAAAGTCACATAGCCGTGCTAAAAATAATTACATGTAAGAATTAAAATAAACAAATTGTATAACAAAAAACACAAATTAGAAAATGAATTTTTTTTATGTGCTAATAACTTTATATGTAAATGAAACATAATTTAAAAAACTCACTATTGTATAAAATAATGTAAAAAACTTATCTAGAATGAGGTTTAATTTTTTTCTTTTATCCTTTAGTTAGATTACTCATACATCAACTAATAATTGGATGGTTATTTGGAAAATCTATGAGTCAACTATCTCAAAAAAAGTTTTCCGACTTCTTGAAGCATCAAAAAAAATTGAAATTTTACCTGGCTTAGATTCAAACTCCATATTGTAAATATAAGAAAAAAAGGAGAATGGTAATTTCTCTTTCATAAGATCTTTTTATTTTATGTGATATTATTATATATATCTTAAAATTAAATTGGTAATAAAATTAGAATCACATATAATACTATATACAAGCGCTTTAAAACGCTGGTTAATCCAATGCTAAAGTTTAGAGGTGCCATTGAAAGCGCTTAGCCTGGATTAACTCATTTTGATTGTTTGCTATTAACAGGTTCTTCAACCAACATTTTAAAGTGCTTCTGAATACTATTATGATTATTGGAGAAGTAAACTAAATTATTTTTACAACCAGATATAAATAACAAATTTTAATTTATAAATTAATACAATGTTTAGATAACTAAAATTGCTTTTTACGTTATGACAGTATAAATATCTTGTGTATCTTTGTATTATATGAGCATAATGGCATAGAACAGAGAAAGTATCAATGTACCAGAGACTGTATCACTATTCTCTGTTTGTCCAGAATGTGGAGTTTTATAATTGAGTGTATTAGAGTGCTGAATTATTTTATATGTACATATTTCAAATTGGACCATAAGTTAGCAATATATTTCAGATTAAATCCTAGTAGCCATATTCTAAGCAATATAGTTTATTTAGGGATACTTAGAAATGCCTGTAAATGAGAAAATAATGATATTAGCAATAATCCCACATATATTCTGATGAATCTGAAATACATATTTACATTTATCATTTTTGAAAATATTTGCTTTAATATATATAAAGCCAATAAAAAACATTTTTGAAATTATGTACAAAAGTTTATTTGAAAAAATAGTGTAAATAATTTTTAAAACCTCCTATTATATATTAGTAAACTCTGTTATTGATTAATGATCTAATAATTACATATATGTGTGAATTTGTGTTAATACAACCCCCACCTAAAAATGAACAAGATTTCTTTAAGATTTTTATAACTCTGATGCACCCTTTCAAATTGTTGAGCTAAAATACATATATAGAATAAGAGAAACTGATTTTTGTTTTTTATTGGAGAGATGAAAATGATTTTAATGTGCTAATATTCAGGTACCATATATATATATATATATATATATATATATGTCCAAAAGATCATATATATATATATATATATACAATAACAGACTAGCACAGCTTATTTATTTTATATTTTCTCTATTTATTTATTTACACAAATTATATAGGTTCCACCTGGCTTTAAGCATCAGGTAATACATCTACACTTGTATTTTTAAAACAATGTTTTATTCAATATAATAATGTAATCATTACACAGTATATTTGTGATGCTGGGATAAATCATGGTAAACATGGTAGGCCATGTGATCTTACATAAACAAGATAACAAATTTTGTGATAATTTATTTATAAGTGTATCTATTAATTGATGTACAATTTATTGTCATTAAATCATATAACAGTAATTTATTTACAAAGTATAATCATTAATTGATATGTAATTTATTTATTTCTTCAACAAAGTCCTTTAATCTTTATACATCATAATATTAATATATTCATAGATAATGTAACACATCCACTGTACCTTAACTCTGACTTCAGTAAACTTAAATATAATTTTATGCATGTATGAATTTATAAATATAGTATTTCTTTGTCTCACATGTTTTGTAATACTTACACATGCATATGCTCTTTATGGGATAGACATCAACACTATCTTTATCACAATAATCATAAGGAATGGTCTTTATTAGATCCTAATACTAAACATAACTAATTATATAATAATAACTATGAAGAGATGACCTTTTTGTTCTATATATCTATAAGAAGTATCTTTTATTTTTAAACCTAATTGAAATCCATCTCTAACTCATTAAATTCTTAGGAATATATTCTCCCATATGGATGCAAACATATGTAAACTATTAAACATTTTACAAACAACTGCACATATATAAGTATATTTACATAAAATCCAATATTCAATAATCAAATATAAATTTAACTATGAACCAACAAGACTAATAGAAATAATTACATAATTAACTATGGTTATTTAAGACTTATGCAATATAATCTGCACATTGCATTTACATTATTATTATTATTATTATTATTATTATTATTATTATTATTATTAGTAGTAGTAGTAGTAGTAGTAGTATTACTATTACTATTAGTATTACTGTTACTATTACTACTACTATTACTACTACTACTATTATTATTATTATTATTATTATTATTATTATTAATTTGTCTTTTTTCTTTTATTAATAACTTATAAAAAATTCATAAGCTTAGCATACATACGTGATATATTATAATAATAATAATAATAATAATAATAATAATAATAATAATAATAATTATTATTAAATATAATTTATCCAAACTTCAAACACTTTTAGCAAACTTTATTTGTACATACACCTACGTTTCGACTGACCTGCAGTCTTCTTCAGAGCTATGATATAATGAACAAAATAAAAAAACAACTATATAATAACACCATAAAATTTTTTTTAAACAATAAAAATATATATATATATATTAAAAACCTGAAATAAATAATCAAACCCAAATAAAACAATTAATATAAAATAAAATGTACTACATAAATGAAAAATAAATATAAATTATACATGTGTATTCTTAACTTTATACATATATACATTCAAGGACAACTATTAATCTAAATATTATCTATTTTATTATTATTAACAATCTACTAATTATCTGTATTCTTCATAAACTTAAACTTTATGACTAGTAACTAAAATTCTTTTAATTTTAAATCATATTTATTATTTTCTTACTCATTCTTCTTTTAAAATTAATATTTTATATTTATTATTGCTGAATATTTAAAACCTATAAACTTTATAATTTTTACACTTACTAAGGCTATTCTGATCTTCAAAATAAAATAATGAAAAATCGTTTTTTTTTTTTTTCAAAAAATTATCTTATACCCTAGCTCCCTCTATTACATATTATTTAAACTAAATATATATCCCCTACAACTCTTTATTTATATATATATATATTTTACACTTTAACTTTTATTATATAATACTCATAAATTTATATTATACTTCTTTATATGTTTTTATATATATAAACCCTACAACTTTATTTACATATATATTTTTTTATTTTATATATTTTAACTTTTATTATTATTTTTATATAATTCTTATAAAAAAAATTTTTTATACTGTTTTATATGTAAATATTATGCTAAGTTTATTAATTAATTTATTTATTATTATTTAATATCTGTAAATATACCCAAATTTATATTCGTATTTAACCTAACCATTTTTTATCATCCCCAACTTATTTATTAACAATTATCTCTTTACATATTTACCTCTATATATCTTATTTAATAACTAAACCAATCTCATCCTAATCCCAGAATCTCTATTAAATTCTGGTTTTATCTTTCTTATTAATATAGCTTCTTTTATTTTCCTTTCTTTAATACTTTTTGTATATAACTTCATTTTTATTGAACTTTGTGTAAATTTGTGTCCTGTTTCTTTTGTATGTATATATATTGGTGATTTATTATCTGCCATATGTTGTTTTAGTCTTGTTTTTATAGAATTTTTTGTTTCTCCCACATATTTGTTATCAATCCCACTATCTAGACATTGTTTGCATTTTATCACATATACTCCATTAATTATTTCTTTATTATCTTTATTATATCCTATGTATTTGTTATCTATCAAATTTAATAGGTTTTCTCTTTTTTTATTAACTATTTTTGTATTAATTATTCTTTTGTATCTTTTATTAATCTTCTTTATAATTTTGTTAAATTTATTCACTATGATATTATTATTTGTTTTTATTCCTATATATCTATCTTCACCTTTCTTTTTTCCTTCACTCTTTTCATTTTTATTTATCTTATATTCTATTTTTCCAATACTTCTTTTAATTATATATACAGGGAAACCATTCATTTTTAATTCATTGATTATTAAATCTTTTTGTATATTATAATCTTCTTTCCTTGAACAATACATTGCAGCTCTGTATATTCTTGAATATATACAACTAATTTTATATTTCCTATCAATATTGGAAAACCAATTTGTTATTTTGTTACCAATATTATTCTTTTTATAAACACTTGTCTCAATACACCATTTTTTATCTACCAATTTCTTTTGAAACATTATATCCAGATATGCAATTTTATTATTCTCTTCCTTCTCAACTGTAAATTTTATATTCTCTTCTATTTTGTATTGAGACAAGTGTTTATAAAAAGAATAATATTGGTAACAAAATAACAAATTGGTTTTCCAATATTGATAGGAAATATAAAATTAGTTGTATATATTCAAGAATATACAGAGCTGCAATGTATTGTTCAAGGAAAGAAGATTATAATATACAAAAAGATTTAATAATCAATGAATTAAAAATGAATGGTTTCCCTGTATATATAATTAAAAGAAGTATTGGAAAAATAGAATATAAGATAAATAAAAATGAAAAGAGTGAAGGAAAAAAGAAAGGTGAAGATAGATATATAGGAATAAAAACAAATAATAATATCATAGTGAATAAATTTAACAAAATTATAAAGAAGATTAATAAAAGATACAAAAGAATAATTAATACAAAAATAGTTAATAAAAAAGAGAAAACCTATTAAATTTGATAGATAACAAATACATAGGATATAATAAAGATAATAAAGAAATAATTAATGGAGTATATGTGATAAAATGCAAACAATGTCTAGATAGTGGGATTGATAACAAATATGTGGGAGAAACAAAAAATTCTATAAAAACAAGACTAAAACAACATATGGCAGATAATAAATCACCAATATATATACATACAAAAGAAACAGGACACAAATTTACACAAAGTTCAATAAAAATGAAGTTATATACAAAAAGTATTAAAGAAAGGAAAATAAAAGAAGCTATATTAATAAGAAAGATAAAACCAGAATTTAATAGAGATTCTGGGATTAGGATGAGATTGGTTTAGTTATTAAATAAGATATATAGAGGTAAATATGTAAAGAGATAATTGTTAATAAATAAGTTGGGGATGATAAAAAATGGTTAGGTTAAATACGAATATAAATTTGGGTATATTTACAGATATTAAATAATAATAAATAAATTAATTAATAAACTTAGCATAATATTTACATATAAAACAGTATAAAAATTTTTTTTATAAGAATTATATAAAAATAATAATAAAAGTTAAAATATATAAAATAAAAAAATATATATGTAAATAAAGTTGTAGGGTTTATATATATAAAAACATATAAAGAAGTATAATATAAATTTATGAGTATTATATAATAAAAGTTAAAGTGTAAAATATATATATATATAAATAAAGAGTTGTAGGGGATATATATTTAGTTTAAATAATATGTAATAGAGGGAGCTAGGGTATAAGATAATTTTTTGAAAAAAAAAAACGATTTTTCATTATTTTATTTTGAAGATCAGAATAGCCTTAGTAAGTGTAAAAATTATAAAGTTTATAGGTTTTAAATATTCAGCAATAATAAATATAAAATATTAATTTTAAAAGAAGAATGAGTAAGAAAATAATAAATATGATTTAAAATTAAAAGAATTTTAGTTACTAGTCATAAAGTTTAAGTTTATGAAGAATACAGATAATTAGTAGATTGTTAATAATAATAAAATAGATAATATTTAGATTAATAGTTGTCCTTGAATGTATATATGTATAAAGTTAAGAATACACATGTATAATTTATATTTATTTTTCATTTATGTAGTACATTTTATTTTATATTAATTGTTTTATTTGGGTTTGATTATTTATTTCAGGTTTTTAATATATATATATTTTATTGTTTAAAAATTTTTTTATGGTGTTATTATATAGTTGTTTTTTTATTTTGTTCATTATATCATAGCTCTGAAGAAGACTGCAGGTCAGTCGAAACGTAGGTGTATGTACAAATAAAGTTTGCTAAAAGTGTTTGAAGTTTGGATAAATTATATTTATATGATATTACGGCAAACATAAAGAAAAGTGTGATTTTGGTAATAATTATTATTATTATTATTATTATTATTGTTTTTAAAAATAATTTAAACAAGTAAAGAAAAGTTATTACAACAACATTTTTTTTTTAAAACTAACACTTTTATTTAAAATAATAACTGGATAATAAACATTATTTACAAATCCAGATTAAATAAAGTACAACTCACTCTTTAAATATAAAACTTATCTAAAACAAAATAATTGACATTGTCTTCTTTCTGACCAATATTAAAAGTTCATTTAGGATGATAATATAGGTTTGCGATTTTTAGTTGTCATTTAAATAAGCCTATTTTTCTTTTCAGCCAGAGTTATTCAAAATATCTTTTAAAAGTGTTCCAGATTGGATCTCACTAACTGTTAATAATATCCTTTCTATATATTTACAAAACAGTGATGGTGCTGGAATTTGAATAATATAATATTCCCTTCTGCTCAAGAGAACATATTGATTTTTATATAAAAATTTAGTTTATTCTAGAATATCATTTTAGTTTTTTTTTTAAAACCAAATTTGCATATTACTTTGCTTAAAAAAGACAAAAACAACTTTTTTATTGAAATGAATAATTTATTGTTTATTATCTTGTAACTCAAAGTTCAAGTTGCAACCAGTTGGACCAAAGGTGACCAGTTGAGATGAGTGCATTTTGTGTGCAGTGCTTTTAATATTGGTTGTGCAATTATGAAAGATAAACTAAAATGAATGCATATTTATTTTCCGTATAAAATAAATAATAATTATTACAGAATTTAATAATACATTAAAATTTAAAAAACAATAAAATTTTCTCAGTGTATTCTTATAGATGTATGATAATAATCTTACTGTATTCTTAAATATATATAATATATTATATGTTTTGTGTAAAAAACTACTTGGATACAAATTAATATATACTTTTAAGTAAGGCTAGCAAACTCACTCTCTCTCTCTCTCTCTCTCTCATCTTTAAGTTAAGTATGATATTTAATTAATTAATTCTCAGAGTTATTAACTAAATCAATCTTCATTATTCATTTGAAAAGATGCACAGATTTAAAGTTTAATAAGTTATTCTAGGTATGTTGAATGTAAAAGAAAGTTTTATTGTGCATCACCTACCCTACCACTATTATTTCAGATAGCAATAGTAATAATAAATAGTGCATATAAATTTAATAAATGAATATGTAATTTTATAGCTTGGAAGTATGACCTTTTATTTCAACAACATATATACAACATTTTTAATAATAACCAACAGATGCATTTAAATATAACAATTGCTTTATTATAAATAACAACCACATAAATAAAATAACAAAATTATAAGCAAATAATAAACATAATTTAATAAATAAAATTTTAAAGCAATTTTAATAAATATTATTGTTTGTTGCTAATGAATAAGCTAATCCTGGGTTATAATTATGTGTGTAATTATAAAGTGTTGCAAAGATGTGACACCCTATTGAAGAAGGTTAAACAGTAATAAGTCAAAATATACTCTTTCTTACAGGATGGTAATAATGTTTTATAATGTATTTAATTATCTTTGCAACAATAATTAACATATTATCAACCTCATTCTATAAACGCTAGCTTGTTCTTTCATTCTTTGAAGTAAACAAAATTATTTACTTAGTACTCCTAATGGTATACAAAATACATACAAAATACATAGCTTCATTCATTATGATATTTATATCTTTTACTAGAATATATTGTTATTCTTCTTATATTATATTTAAGATGTAAATAATTAGTTATGCGCATACTTTTACTAACAAATACAATTTAGCTTCCTGGTATTATAAGACTGCTTTATTGCATAGTATAGCATTTCAAATTATACACTTCATAGGCACTAAACAAAAAATATTTTTTAGTGATTAATCTTCTACTCAGGATACTTAGCTACCTATTAATCTGAGATTGAATGCAAGGACTAATAAAACATAAAGTCATTTAAACATGGATGGGTTTACTGAAGTTTATAAGTTAGTTTAATAACATACAAGCTGATTCCAATATAAAATGTAAATCACATATATTACATTCATACCTAATACCTTCATATCTCAGTCTTATTTTGGAAATTTTATTATTTATTTATTATTACACCAATAATAATTATAAACTAAATAATTATCTTGTGGAAATATTTACATTTTGCACAATATTATAATTTTATAATTTAATGGTAATACTTTAATATAAGCACTAACATTAAATAAGAAACACAAGGTAATTCATTTCATAGATTTAAATCCATAGTAACTCTTAAGATAATAACTTTAAGAAATTTAATAAAACATATTTAATAATCTTAATCCGGATGTTGTAGTCAACACATTAATTAATTTTAGAATATCTGCTAATTAATTTATGATGATTATCATATTTTTATAAATTGCATTTATAATCACAAATCCATTATTTATAAAATAACTTTTTTATTGTAGTTTTATATAAAGAGAGCAGTTTATTTCATTAGAGAAACACTCATAGACTAATATCCTTATGGTTGGCATTTATCACGTTTTAAAGGGAGTAGATTATTAATCCTTTTGTTTAAACACTATGTATTTTTCTAAATAGTTCAGCCCATTTTAATGATTTATAAGACCTAGCAAATAATAATAATCCATAGACTGAATTAATTTCATTGATTTTCATTAAGAGTTAAGAATTTTCTCCAAGGCTGTAAAATTATATGTGAATTTAGTTTCATTTTGTATAAAATTTAAACTTTCTGTAATCTATAGCAAGTTAATCCATATAGAATCAAAACAAGTTATTTCAAAAATTATTTGGAAAGAAGACAAATAATTTGACTGATGTTATAATGAGCATCCTGTAAGTAATTTTTCAAAATTCCATTAATAATTGAAGACAATAAATTAGATTGTCTTTAAAATAGTATTTAGTGATAATCTTTGTTGTTGTTTATCCATTTTCATTTGAGAAGATCCATTTTGCCAGCTAGGCAAAATTTCCAGAGTGCATTTATCTACTTGATCATTCTATAGAAGATGATATAAAAATGGCTATTTTAAAATTTAATTTGAACAGATCTTGAATGCACTATACTTTTACAAAGTCTGATTCAATTTTGTCAAGAAGTCATATTTATAGCCTTTATCCAGCTAGTATCTTCATTAATCACTACAACTCCTTACATCTTTTTTAAGTTTTTCTGGGGAAAAACTGTCCATTGCTAGGGTGATATAATATAGCAGTCAATTATAAACTGTCTGGGTCTATTTTGAGTCCGTAATTTCTTGACATTGAATTAACGGAAAAAAACCCCCAAATCAATAATATTATATCTTAATTTGAATTATTATTTTTAAAAAAATTTCTATAATCATTTATTTTTAGCAACTAAATAATTTATAATGTCTCTTTAAAGTTCTCGGATATTTTATTAAATAAATTCAATTTTAATAAATACCATTTTGAATTGTAATACTAAACAAAATAACTTAATTTATTAGTTGTATTGCATTTATGAATTTTAAATTGATCAAGTTTTAAACATACAGAAACTTCATGCATGCAACATATATTTTAAATGAGATGGTGACTAAATGTAATCTCAATTATAACTGACATAATATAATTATTGTAAAACTATTTTAAATCTTATGTTTTAATATGTTTGATTTAATATGCAATTTTATTTACTAAGCGCAGAGATCATAAGTAATTAAAGAGGAAAAAATGTCCACCTTTTAACAAATGCACATGTCGTGTTGAGTACTGAGGATAATCTCAAATCCAAACACAATATAAACATTTTTTTACAGATAGGAGTAACTGTTCCTATCTTTGAAAAAGTTTCTATCTTTTGTTTGGGTTTGAGAGTATCCTCAGTAGTCGACACATCACTGTTGAGCTATTATAAAATTATTACATATACGTTAAAGCAGTGGTCTTCAACCACTGGGCCGCAGAAGTTGTCTGTTGGTCCGCAGCTAGACTGCAAAAAAGCTTATAATAACAAAATAATAAGATTTTAAACTTTTAATTAATATGAACAATTTTTATTTATTTTTTCATCACATTTATTAAAAAAAAGAAACAGAATAAAAATACCACAAAATCTAATCAATCATACATAAATTAATTTGTCTTTCTATTTATCACAGATGTTTATGGGGGGGGGTAGAAAGTTTTTTATTACACAAACTCCAGTTGACTTTTGATAGCCAATCATGGCTACTTGTCAGCATTGTTAAAACAATAAAATGTAACATGACTTTTTTTGATCTCTTAAATTTTTTCTAATCTTTCTTTTAATATTTCATTTTAGTGTTTTTTTTTGGCTATAAGGCTTTTTTTTTTTTTGGCTTTAACTTTTTATTTTGGAAATCAATTTTTATTACCTTTTTTTAAAAATAAAAACCAAAAAATAAGTTCTGTTTCTAACTTTTGCAAAGTATTTCTCAATACACCCCACCACCCCAAAATATAGTAAGATCAAAACTTTTGACTTTTTCAAGTTTCGTTTTCTTTTTTTTTTTTTGTTTAAAAATACGCCCACTTTTTTTTTGGCCTATAAGGCAATATTTTTTTTAGGCTTTATTTGTATACCGTTAAAATACTAAAACTTTTATTTTTAAAACCAATTTCTGTTACCTTTTTTAAAAAATAAAAACAAACAAAAAATAACTTTGGTGTCTATCTTTTGTCTCAGTGTTGACAACATATTTCTCAAACCCCCCCCCCCCCCCCCAATAAAAATTTATCTGTAAACTTCTGCTGGTCCGCAAAATCTTATCCTTACTTTTATCAGTCCGCAGGTGTGAAAAGATTGAAGACCACTGCATTAAAGGATTGAAATTCTTTCTTTTTATTTATGTTTGATTTAATATATCCTATTTTATATATTTTTTTATAACATGACTTTTATGTGTATGTTTGTTTTTTGGGTGTACATAAAAAATAATTTCTCTGCACTTTTCAAACAAAATAATAATACAGATGCATGTATTTTATACATTTATCAATCAATCAATAAAATCTGCTCAGAAGACATCTTTAAATAATTTCTAAAAAAAATTATATTCTTTTAGACACTATTATCAGATGCTTTTAAATTTTATTATTGAGCATATTATTTGCTATCTGCCCTATAATAATGGTGGATTTACTTCTTTGTTTAACTAGACAAAAACAAATTTTTTACCGTTTTTTGTCTATATGAATTAATTACGATGATAAATATTAGCTTACAATATATATATATATGTTGATTTAGAAGATATAAAGGCAGATTATATATATATTATTTCTTAACTAATGCTTAAATTATACCAGCCAATTAAATTCGCATGTAATAAAATTTTATCAACTTTGACATGACTCTAAAATAATTATCCATAATTATACCAATAAGCTTCTGCAGATCATTCCAAAGCTTACAAACACCATTAATTTCAATTGGTTGAGTGACTAGATAAAATATCATTGTAATATGCAAATCACTTTATATATATGTATATGATCTAATTTACATGTTTATCATGATACTGTCTATATAAATATTAAGCATTTAATATATATTTCAATCATTATCAATACCCAGAAGCGCTCTCTCCAAGTTAATCCAGATTTTCCTATCCATAGTCATTCTTTTACATATCATATTTACAAACTTTCTTACTTTACCCATCCATCTTACATGTTGTCTTTTGTAAATCTTTTACAATATCCATGGAAACTACCTAATGATGTCATCTGTTCATCTATTATAATTTTTTTTTAGCAATCTGTCTAAACCAGCTCCAGTTTTTCAGTTATTTCAATGATGACTATGAAAGCTGTTAATTTTCTCAGTCAAATATAAAATTTTCAATATCTTCTTATTACTATCAACATATATCTTTAACTTATTAATGATAAAATAAAAATAAAACAAACATAATTATTTCTCTATATAATCACTTTAATAATTCAACCAGAAGACTGAATTAAAACATAAGTAATAAGAGTTATGATGACTGTATTTTCCTGAAGGATTGTGATGATAATATTTTAATTGTATTTATATATTAGACTATTTCCATCATCTAACCTAAGTATTGAATGTCTTTAAAAATTTAATTTGATTTAAATATTCCAAATAAATTCAACTGTTAGTAATAGCACATAGGTTAGTATATGCACAATGTTTCAAGATATATTATATTTCCAATATTATTCTCCCCTCTTCATCAGGTGTTGCTGGCCTGACCAGTGACAGTACTAGTATAGGAATAGAACATGGACCCTTAGATTATTGAATATTGAATTTTAAGGTAACAGTCTAACCAATGGACCATCCTCCCAAAGGCAACAACAGTAGAAATTTCATACACTTCTCTCTGAGGTTCCTCCTGATTTCTCCACTTTTTATTAAGAGCAAAGTTGATTATCGTTTTCCATACATTATGTATAATCATGCTAGGTTGAGTTATGGGATTGTTTACCATTGTCATGTGAGCAGTTTCTTTAAATTTTTTTCTTTGTACCTTTTCTTATCTATCTAATATTTTTGTATTTCTCAATTGAACATATGTTCATTGATAGGTCTGCTATGGTTAGACACATCTGTTTTCTCCCTTCTAATCATCAGTTTGCATTCTTTCAAGCACTTTTTAATGGAACAACTGGTCTCACCAATATATGTTCTCCACAATGACATGGTATTTTATAGATGTAGTTTTTTGATTTCAGCCATTCAAGTTTATGCTTTGTGGATGTTAGAATTCCTCATAGTGTGGTATGGCTTTAGAAAGCTGTTCTGATGTTATACTGATTGTAGATTTTCTTAATTTGTCTGCTATTTTGGTATGACTGTTGTCTTTGGCAGGATGACTCAGTTAGTTAGAGAGCTACCTTAAAATTTAGTATTCAAGAATCTAAGAGTCCAAGTTTGATTCCCATGCTAGTGCTGTCATTGTTCAGCTCACAACACCTAAAAAAGGGGAGAATAATGTCCCTCAAAACATTGTGTATATACTAAACTGTGTACTATTATTAACAATAAATTGAAGGTATTTGAAATATTTAAATAAAGTTAAGTTATTCTAAAGACATTTAAAACTTAGGTTAGATTGTAGAAACAGTCAAATATATAAATACAATTAAAATACCATCATCACAAACTGTCATAAACCGTTAAGTATTTGGTATGCACTCAATACTATATCAAATTTTAGTCATTATCAAAAATTATGTCTAAAACAGGCTAATGCAAAAAAGCATTTAACTTGCTTATGTAAATGTAAATCTGAAAGAATAATTGCTAAAGGTTTTCAACTAAAACCTCTAATTCACTCCCAGAGAGCTGAGAAAATTAGTCAGAAAACAAGAGAAACTCTGTTAAGAGAAAATAAATGCTCAAAGGTTTTCCATGTATCAAACCTTGCATTCCATTAATAATGAATGCTTTCTCAAAAATAAACATACTGATGAAGACTTCACAAGAATTTATCAAGTAGTAACAATATTATATTCTACATTACATGAAAAAATAAAGAATACCAAAAGAAAAAACTTGGAAACCTACATGGACATATCAAAATCATAAAGTACCAAGCAGTGTAGCAGCTGCACCTGTTAAAAATCTCAGTTCTAAACATCTAACAGATACTGAAATTTCTGTTATTGAAAAATGATTAAACTTTGCCATAACACAATCTATTATCTCTTTATTAGATATAATAACAGCCACTGAGGAAGTCATTCAAAAATTGCCTTTAGAAGAAGTAGCAGAATTATGCTGGAGAATAAAAAAATACTTGACAAGTAACAAAAATTGATGTCAAACATATCCTATGATTAGAGGTAAGCAATTAAATCCCTTAAAGTACTTCTCCCTGCTGACAAAGATTATGTAACAGTTATAATGAATACAACTGATTATGACAACAAAATATAAGAACTTCTTCCAGCAGGTTAATATGTGAAAGTGGCAAAAATCCAATACTGAGTACAGTTACAAAGTTACAAGCATTACTTAGAAAGTATTGCAGATACTTCAGTGATTCAGAAAAATCTAAACTAACATCATATTTCAGAAAATTTTCTCATCTTTATGGTCTACCTAAACTTCATAAGGATCATGTCCCTATTGTTAGTTCTAGAAATTTGTCTTTCCAAAATTTATCAAGATTTCTTCTCAAATTCTTAGTCCTTTGGTATACAAAATCCAGTTCTTTGTCAGGTATTCTAGACTCTTTGTAATATTAATCAAGAACATAAAAATTGAAAGAACTGACTTACTAATAAGCTTTGATGTGGGAAATTTATTCAAAAATGTACCAATGTAAAGAAGCATTGTCTATGTATTGTAAGGTAAAGATTAAATAGTGATAATAGCTTACAGACAATAACAATTCTTCCTATTAATAGTATAATGGAATTATTAACATTCTGCACAAAAACAACATACTTCTAACATAACACAGAATTCTTCCAACAAAATCAAGGAATGGCTATGGTCTCACCATTGTCATCCCTGATTAGCAGAAATCACAACCATAAAGACTACTCCATATCCATTTAAGTTTGGCTTTGCTATATGGATGATATATTTGTTGTATGGTCACATGGTGAAGCACAGACTACAAATTTTTTAGAAACACATCAACAACATATCTCCTTTAATTAAATTTACAATCTGTGGCAATTCAGATGATTTTATTATTACTATATAACTATTTGTAGAACTATTCCACACATTTCATGATGTTATTTCCCCTTTTAATAATCATTTATTATTTTCTTCTTATTGATGAAAAAACTTTTCTTTCAATACTAAGACTTATTTGATATTTTTTAAATTTTATTATTTTCTATAGCTTCCATTATAAAGTTATAAGCATATGTTTTATATAATCTTTAACTTTTTTTATTTTTAATGGATTATTATAAAATTCTTTCTTATTTGTTTCCAAAATTGGTTTATTTTAGTTGAGAATTTATACTAGCTATTTTTATTGCTAGTCTTATTAATTTCCATTAAGTTTGAAATATCTTTAAAGTTCATCATGATAGAATCAATTACTTTTTCATAATCTATAAATTCAAAGCATAATGGCAACTCGTACTCATTTGTTCTATTTTAACTTCTCTCAACATTTAGATACAATTCACTGAACTTAAGCCAGTTTTAAATCCAGCTTGCTTTTTTAGTTTGTTAAAATTTAAATTTGCTGTAGATAAATTGTAATTATCTTAATAAAAATTTGGTATAAAGCAGATAAAAGATTGACAGATCTGTAACTTCTAATACCTTCTTTAAATCTTTTTTTTTTTAAATATTAAAAATTACTACTGTATTTTTCTAATCATCTGAGACATCTTTATTATTTAGACATTTAGTATATAACCGTGCCAACAACTTTTTTTATTTTTCTCCTGCTTTTTTAAGATATTAATTATAATTTTATCAAGTTTTTCCTTTTGCATAGATTTAATTGCATGCTTAACTTCTTCATTTAAAGCACTGGGTAATTTAGATGCGAAATTGTAGGGAATATCTTGTTTTCTCTTTTTTATTGCTATGTAATTCTTGAAATAATTTTCCATATATTTCACATGGCATTTCTTTTTTTTAGTAATAATTCCATCTTCTTATTGCAGAAATAACCTTTTTTTCAATACTAAGATACAATTAAGAAATATTACAGAAAGTAATTTAAATCATGTTTCTACACTTTATTTATGATTTGATGTTTTAAAAGTAAATTAACCATGTTTTATTTATTTATTATATCTTATTATTTGTAAGAAACTAGAGTTCAGATTTTGCAGCATAATCCTTGAATGGAATATATTATATTGTAAATTTTCTTCCTGTATAAAAAATAGACTAGCCACTTTTTCTCTCTTATTATTGTATATATTAAAAAAAAAATCTTATACGAAGTAAAAGCTTAAAACACCTGAATTTTAAATCCTAAGTGATAGTTTGATTTACATATACAAATTGCGTTCAAGCTACACTAAATGTATATGACATTGTTTTAATAAGTTAAATGATATATATATATATATATTGTATACCAAAATATATATATATATATATATATATATATATATATGAATATTTGATTGCAAATTTATTAAGCATATACAATTTGAAACATCATTCTGATATAAATATTTATGTGTTTCAAACTTTTAACTCACTTGACAAAATAAAATTTTACTAGAATTACAACTGAAAGTGTATATATATATATATATATATATAGAGAGAGAGAGAGAGGAGATATTATTTTTCAGGTGCAAGATTTCTTTCAAGAAGTGCACAACAGATCCGAAATATGATGCTATATATACAAAAGTCAGTTATTATATATATAAACCATTATACAATTACAAATATCCAGTAATGCCTTTTGTTTAAAAGTCTATTATTATTTTTATTGAGATATAGACTTTTAAATAGAGGGCGTTACTGAATATTTGTAATTGTATAATGGTTTATATATTTATATAATTATTTCAGTTAGTGTTAACGGTAACTTTCTTTTCATATACAGTATATATAATCTTGTAATTAAATATTAATAAATATAATAACATAAATATATATAAAGTACAAATTTAAATCCTTTATCCACCTAAATTGAAAGTTCAGACCAAAGCAATATATCAAATAATGATAGTGGTTAAAATCACAAAAATAATGTTGTGAAGATCTGTACCATGAATATTTTGACATAAAGTAATAATTGTATATCAAAAATAAAGTATAGTGGCTGGACATTTACGACGACTTTCATTATTTTAATGACATCTAAATAATTTGGAAAAAATATTATATATATGTCCATTATACATACGCATAAATTATATTAGACTTGTACTAACACTTGGATTATGAAGAGTGATGAACTTTTGTACACAAAAATACAAGTATTTATTTTAGCATTTAAATAAATTCATTATAATCATTTAAAATGATGATTAATAAATTTATTATTTAATTATTAGTATGTAAAAAATATAAGATCTCATAAATATTTTCTAATAACACAAATAAATTATAATTTTGACTTGCACATAAATATTTCTATAGGTTCGAAACAAAACAATAGATGTAAATTCTAATTTACCAAGATATATGTATACATACACTTCACAATTAACTCCAACAAAGTGGCAGTTGTAGGTTAATGTAAAAAACTTGTTTAGCCTCAGAAGGATTGTTAATTAGTAGTATAGATAGCTTTCTGACACCATTAAATGGTAAAGTTATCTCTGCTTACATGTTAATTTCTATTCTATATTAAAACTAAACATGTATGAAAAAATGTAAATACAACACACACATACACACACACATATATATATATATATATATATATATATATATATTGTAGCAGATGAATATTAATATACAAACCATTCATTGGGTCTGTTAATTATATGTAGCTTTTAGCAAGAAAATGAATATATTTTATGGAATATGGTAAATTGTAAATCTAAAAACAACTTTTATAAAATATGGAGCATAAGAAAGATGATTTAACAATCACTTATTTTTTTTATCCAAACTTACAAAAATGTTTAATTCCTAAGCACCATATAAATCTGGATATCCCACTAATAAACACCATGGCTTCTTTGTGTTTCATATAAACCCATAATAATTAACACATCAGAAATATAAATCTTAGATAGGATTTTAATTACTACTTTAGCAGAATTAATATTTATAATGTATTACAAAATAGTTGATCTTAATAATCATTACTTATATCTTAAAACTAGAAATTAAGATATAAGATTTGAAATAACAGGCACTCTTAAACCTGGAGCCTAATTGTAAATATAGGGGATAGGAACTCAGACTTTTGAGCCACTTCACTATCAACACTATCTCATACTACTGATACACATGACCATACACATGCAGAAAAGATAAATAATCAACAATACATGTATTTTGTGCTAAACCAGCACTCATCAGTTGGTTCAGATTATCATATATATATATATATATATAGTCAATGCTCAGTTTATATTAAGATAGCAAATTCTTACACTTTAATGGACAGGCTTCAAACCACTCCAACCTCCAATTCTTCAGCTATCCATAACATTGAAAATCTGATGATAGAATTCCCAAATCCCATGCTGATGACAATATTGTTATCATACCCATGTTGACCTAGAGACACTCTAACCCCTCACATATAGGACATTATCCATTTAAATACATAAAGGGATGGGCAGAATGCAGGCTTAATATGTTAAGATTTGAAATACCAGGCATTCTTAAACCTGGAGCCTAATTGTAAATATGTATTTAAATGGATACTGTTCTATACATGAGGGGTCAGAATGACTTCAGGTCAACATGGGCATGATAACAATATTGGCATCAGCATGAAATTTGGGAATTCTATCATCAGATTTTCAATGGTATAGATGTCTAAAGAGTTGGAGTTTGGAGTGAGTTGAAACCTGTTCATTAAAGTGTAAGGATTTGCTATCTTAATATAAACTGAGCATTGACTATATATGTCTGGGAGATGGTAAGATGGATCAACTGATGAGTGCTGGTTTAGCACAAAATATGTATACTGGTGAATATTTATCTTTTCTGCATGTGTGTGTTCATGTGTATCAGTAGTATGAGATAGTGTTGATAGTGAAGTGGCTTGAGAGTCTGAGTTCAAATCCCCTATATTTACAATTAGGCTCTAGGTTTAAGAGTGCCTGATATTTCAAATCTTACATAATAAGCCTGCATTCTGCCCATTCCTCTGTGTATTTAAATGGATACTGTCCTATACATCATGTCAACATGGGTATGACAATAATATTGGCATCTTCATGGGATTTGAGAATTCTATCAGATTTTCAATGGTATGGATAGCCAAAGGGATGGAGGTTGGAGTAGGTTGAAGCCTGTCCATTAAAGTGTAAGGATTTGCTATCTTAATATAAACTGAGCATTGACTATATATGTATGGGAGATAGTAATCTGGACCAACTGATGAGTGCTGGTTTAGCATGAAATACGTATATTGGTGATTATTTATCTTTTCTGCATGTGTGTGTTGATAGTGAAGTGACTTAAAAGTCTGAGTTCAAATCCCCCTATATTTAAAATTAAGATATGTGATTAGATGAATAGATGAATTGAAAGAAGAATCATTTATAAGAAAAATAATAAATTTATTTACATAAATATAATTAACATAATACAGAAACATTACAATAAATAAATATATTCATAAATAACTTAATACTTGGTATATGCATAATTCATAATTTAGCTATTGCATGTTTTCTATTAGTTTTAACAAAAGTTAATAAGATAATTGTTTATTTTAAATAAATTGATGTGGATGAAAAGTATATTGAAATCCTAAATTTATACACATGGATTCACTTCAAGAGGAGGGCATGTATATTGATTCATACTATTTAATCACTCCTCTCTCAGACTGCATTCTATGTATGGTTCTATGTATGATATATTACTTTCAGATATTTTGTTTATAAAATTGGGCAGAGATATTATTATAAGCGTTAAAATATACATTTCCCCAAAAATTAAAAAAAATTTACATCTTAAATTACAATATTCTACCTGATTATTCTTATATAATAAATGCAAATAAATTATAAAAATGAAATGTCCCAAATAATTATTTTATATATAATCAATTTCATAAAATAATTAATTGTTTATTAATTGACATTATCTTTATATTATGATATCAGGTATAAGTCAATGCTAAACTTTTTAAAGTTTTGATAATAAAAATATGACTACCTCATTTCTAATATCATATAAAAGTAAAGCTAATGTTCAAAAATTATTTAATATAATTAAAACATACATTAATGAAACATAATATATGTATTATTATTTATCTTATTATTATTTTTTAAAAATACACTATTTAATTAACTTATAAATTATCAAAAATGAAATATTTTTTAAAACTAACAAATTAAATAAATAAAATGACCCAAACTTTTGTTCTTAGCGTTATGTTCTTTATTGTGCAATTTCTTTTATCGGATAATTTTGTTCATCATTCCATCCGAATTTAATCTGTAAATGACATATCCAAATTATCAGTTAATAAGTTGAATTCATATCTAAATTTCCAAGTGTTCTTTGCATATAATAAAAATTAAACATTTTTAATTCAGCTAAATGTGAAAGAGAGAGAGAGATCCACGTAAAACTTTAATTATCATCCCAATAAAGAAAAGAAGGAAATCACTTCAATTTCTCATAGCCTTTCGTTAGCCTCCATACAGCATCCAAACATTAAGCAACTTAAAATATTTTAAAATCTTTTTAAAAAAATAATAGAATCCTGTTAATTTTTAAATTTCCTTTCAATGTTGTATCTGACACATTAGCAAATTGTTTGTGATTTTTTAATAATACTAATTGTTAGGAGATACATCAATTTTTTTTTAAATACTATTAAATTTTAAAATAATAATAATTAATTAACCAGCATTATAATAATAATGATTATTATTATTATTATTATTATTATTATTATTAATCATTATTATTATTATTATTATTATTATTATTATTATTATTATTATTATTAATCATCATTATTTTTTATAAAAATAATTACATATTTTATTATTATAAATAAATGTATAAAATGATTGATGTGTGTCTGTATGTTTGCACTGATTTGCTACCATGTATAGTTATATATATATTCTATAATCATTCTGATATTGCTACTAAAAAGTAATGTTGTGACCTTATATTTTGTTATTGTTTAACAATGTTTGCATTGGCTTTTGCTAAGCTGCTTTCACTAAAGAGATTAATGAACTAATTATGATTTTATTAATGATTTTTGTTTCCTTTTATTTTTTTTGTTAATAATTATTTATTTATTTCACTAATGTATTAGACTAAGGTTGTCTGTTTTAATATAGGATGCGATGGCCCACAATCTCTGACGCACACTTTTGAAACACAATTTCTAGCTATAAAGCAGTAATGAGAGGTTCTCAAAATTTTACGATAAATAAAAGACAAGCGGTTGAGACAAATGTTCTATGTGAAAGTGCTTTTATTAAAATAACTTGCAATGTATATATGTTCTATTTCTACATAAAATAAATGTTAATACTATTTCATATTTTAATAATATAAAAAGTCTGATTTAAATAAATTTCTCAGGGTATTTCTGTATATGTGTGCTCCTACTCTTAATATATTTTAAGTAAATATTTTTTAATATAATATTTTTTACTCAAAAAACTAATTAAGTATAAATTAATTTGTATTAAACTAAAGCTAGCAATTTTAAAAATAATGTTAACTAATGGTTATGAATCAATTGTAATTATTTCCAATAAAATAAGAAAATAAATGTATGGGGTGTAAGTTTTTTCCTTAACTTGGGGTAGGACAAATGTAAAAGGAAATTTTATGTACATTTATTTTATTCTATATCTTTGTAATTCAGATAACAACAGTAACAATAATAATGTATTCAATCCACATAGATTTATGTGTAATCTAATATCTTAAAATATATTTATTTCGTAAATATGCAGTGACGATGTTTTCTTTTAATAATGACAAAATAAAAGTATTAAAATTAACAATTATTTTTCTATAAAATATCAATATATATATATATAAACGAATAATAAAAAACGTAATTAATTATAAAAAAAGTCTGTAAATTACCTAATAAATATTAATATTTGTTCTCTAAGTGTAAACTAAGCTTGGGATATGAAAATGTGCAATCATATAGCGTTGCAAGAACATTAAAACTCTATTGGAATATGGTGAATATTATTTAAACAAATCTTCAATTTCAATACTGGAAGGTATTAATAATACTAATCATAATAAATGTTTTATGCTATTCTTAATTAGTTTATCCCCAATAACTGATCAATAAAAACTTAATAACGCTGGATAACTCTTTCACTCTTTAAAAAAAACAAGTGAAATTATTTGCTTAGCACTCCTAAATGAGATTTAAAATATATGGCTTATTTATTATATCTTAATATCCTTTACTGTATTCATTCAAAGGCTTATTTATTAAAAGTAAAACTTTACTAATATAATATAATCCATATTGTTAGATGTCTTATTTCATATTATAGCATTTAAACAAAAATAATACAAACATATAGGAGCTATGCAAAAAAAAATAATTCCTGTAAACCTAATTATCTGACTAAGAACATTAACTCCTTATAAATTTTGAGGTGGAGACTTAAAAACCAATAAAACATTTAACAAATTTAATATAACAAATTTTACTTAAGTTTAAAAGTTAGTTACACTAATACAACCTAATCCTTATGTAAATCATATATTTAATTATACCCAATATAATAAATAAGATATTTTTTGCCTGTATATTCATATAATAATGATATATGGAAAACTTCAATATTTCTTTATTATACCAATAAGAAAGTAACTAAATAAGAAGAATTTATAATAAAATTCACAAAGTAATCCATAGGTTTATACTCCAATAGTTATAAATGATTAAAATTTATCCCATGGAAATATTTACATTTGTATAATATTTCAGTGTTGTTGAAATTCATTTAAACATTCTAATAAAAGTATCAAAGATTATATTAAGCACAATTAAATTCCTTTTGTAAATTTAATTTTTATTGGAATTTCATATGAAGATTAATAAAATACCATTAAGCACATTTTTTAATCAAATGAGTGCTATATCTATCACATTAATCCATTTTAGGACTTGCTGATAAATTTGACTTTTATAATGTTTAATATTTTACTATTATAATCTATAATTCATTTCTTCAAGCATTGGATGAATCATAGTTTATTATATGAAGGAAAAGCAATTTTATCTATTTGAAAAACATTATAACTTTATATCCAAATGATTGACATTCATCACTTCTTTAATTAAAAGTATTTTATTAATCCATTAATTTATAGACACTTAATTTATGTTACTATATAGTTCAAGTCATCTTACATTTTATATGATCAAGCAATAGACTACAATCAATAAATGTATTGATTCCATTGATTCTAATTAAAATTCAGCATTTCACTAAGCTATGAAGTTTATGACTGTACATTTGAGTCAAAACTTATTACTTAAAAGTATTTTATTTTAATAACTTATGGTGAGATAATCCATCCTATTGAGACAAGATATTCACACCTTTTTGAAGTGAAGAGAAAAGCTATTTTCCCATTATTTTAAGTAAAGATATAAGTGATTTGATTGAAGTTATTAGAAATAACCCATGAGTAAATATATCATGTTTCCATTATCAGTTGACTGCAATAAATGAAATTTGCTTGAAATAATAATCAGTGATAATTCCTTATTTATTTGTTGTTGTTTATTCTTTTTCTTAGTTCAAGGAGAGAAGACTTTTTTGCCAAGCTAGACACAATGTCTAGGGTGAGTTGATCTACTCAATCATGATGATAAAAGCAAACAAAATGGCTATATTAAACTTTTAAATTATCTAGATTTTGAAGGCACTAAAATTTTGTGAAGATTAATTGGTTTTTCCAAATACCAGTAAGTATATTTTTTAGTCAATTAATGTCTGGTATAACTCATGTTTCCCATTATGTTTTGATGTTTATTATTTTTACAGGAAAATTTAGAAGAATTATTAAGGTTACAAAGAAAGCAGATGATAAATGCTGACTGATTTTTGAATTATCATGGCAATTTTTTTCAGATACAGTTCAAAATACAGAAAAAAATAATAATTTCAAAATTTTAAATTGCTTCATTTTGATGCAGTTTGAAATAATTTTACAATCATTTATTTAAAACAAATAACCTACAAAATCTAAAAGTTCTAATATTTATTTTAATTAATTTTAAATTGTCATGTTGATTAAATTACTCTATTAAATAAATATCTTTTTTAATTAAACAAGATAAATTAATTTGCCTAAATCTAAATCTAAACACATAAAGTCTCACACATGAATATAAAGAATAGGGACAGTTTGTTTTACAATCTTAAGTAAATATAATCTTAAATGTAATTAATTACTTTTAAAATATTCAGGATTATGTTTGATTTATTATTTGATTCTGTATTTCTTTATAAAATATTTATTTTATGTTTGTGTGAACATCTATTTATGTATACAAATCGATGATATTTTTTTCTAATAATAATAATAATGACAAAATACAAACACACAAAGTTTTATATAAGTGTTGATTAAAAAATCTGGTTGGGGTTATATTTTTTCTTAAGCATTAATATGAGAAACTTTTGGCTTAATATTGATTATATTATATGCTATCTAACCAATGATAGTAGTTATTATATTTGCTTAATCCATAATGATAAAGCCAATAAAATGTGTAATTATATAGCTGAATATTTGTAAATACAGTAACTAAATAATTAAAAAATATTTTATCCACTTAGGAGTGCTTTCGATGATCCCAGTAATCTGTGTAAATTAAAGCTTTGAAATGCTAACTTTCAAAGCTTTAGTGGACACAGATTACTGGGATCATCGAAAGCACTCCTAAGTGGATAAAATTTTTTAATTATTTAGTTACTGTATTTACAAATATTCAGTTGTATAATTACATATATTGCTTTAAAAATACAGACATCGAATCATAATATTATTACACACACACACATATATATATATATATATATATTAAATAATGACATTTGAAATTAGAGAAAATTTTTTTTATTAATAAATAGTTAATTTATTCAAACATTGTTTACTCTAGTTATTATAAATGATGTTTCTCTATTTTTAGAGCAGTAGACAGATTTTCCTTGCATTTCATTTAACAATATATTTAATATTTTAAAACAATTTGTCACTATATATATAACTGCTGAAATATTTTTTTTATCATCAATAGATTTCTTTTGACCATGCTTTTATACATTGCCACGACTTGTCTATCATTAGAAATTTTTTTATTTGTGCTTTTATATGTATATACAATTATTTCATATATAGATGGGATGTATGCCAATGAATCTATTATTAACACACACACACACACACATATATATATATATATATATATATATATAAATAGGCCATCTTATGTAGATGTTTAATGCTTTATGTACATATACTGATTATCTTGAACACAAAATTAATTGTATATGGCTTGTTTTACATTTAGCTTATATAATCATTAAATTTCATGTACAGAAAGTATTGCCTGCTACATGTATATTTGGATAGGAGTCAACAAAGAGCCTTATAATACTTCACTGTGAACTCCAAATTGAGTAGTATATAGATACATTGAAAATGCTTTTTTTTATTTTCCTGAAGGTTTGTGATGATGGTTTTCTAGTTGTATTTTTATATTAGACTATTTCCATCATCTAATCTGTGTGTTGAATGTTTTTTAAAAAAAATTAACTTTATTTAAATATTCTAAATACGTTTAACTGTTAGTAATAGCAAGTCAAACAGGTTAGTTCATGCACAATATTTTGAGTGGTATTATTCTTCCCTCTTCATATTGTTGGCATAACCAGTGACAGTACTAGTATGGGATTCAAACCTGGATTTTTAGATACTTGATTATTGAAGTTTAAGGTAATGGTATAAACAAGTGAGCTATCTTAAAATTCAATAATCAAGAGTATAAGGACTTGGGTTCAAATCCCAAGCTAGTACTGTCACTGGTCAGGCCAGCAATATCTGAAGAAGAAGGAAGAATAATACCTCTGAAAATATTGTGCATATAGTAAACTATTTGATGTGCTATTGCTAAGAATTGAATGCATTTGGAAAATTAAATAGAGTTAATTTTTTTTGAAGACATTCAATACACATATTAGATGATGGGTATAGTTCAATATAAAAATACAACTGCTTTTATTTTTCACATTGATTATTTTCTTTAGTTAAGTACTTCATTATTTATGATAGGTATTAAAGAATGTATCTCAATAATAAAAGGATTAAAGTTAAGTGTTTTTTAATTATTAAAAAAACAAAACAAAATTATAATGGTTTCACTCCATAATAAATTCAAAAATAGATTTTTAATTAAACTCTTTAATCACTTTGAATATAAAATATTAAAAACAACTCTTATAATTATGTATTCAGTAAAATAAATAGTTTTGTTTTAAAAACACTTTTCTTTCTTTGATATATTAAAATTAAAATTTTTAAAAATCAGACTCAGATAATAAATAATTTATTTACATAAGTGAAACATTTTCCTTTAATTTTTGTTCAATTCTTTTAAAATTGGAATATATATGCACAAAATCGGTATATTATGTGCCATGATATGTATGGATTGTAATCTTATGTTTTTCCTATAAAAATATATAAGAAGAGATATAATTAAAATTGTTTTTTCTTTGTTTAAGTTTAGTGGGTCTCTTTTATCATAGGCATTGTAAGTGTTCATGAAGTATGGTGTTAGTAGTAGAGTGTTTTTATATGCTATTTGGTGAAAGGCACTGGAAAACTAATCTAGGGTGTTGCTTAAGTCAGTCTTAGTAACCTCTATACATTTGACATGAGTCTATTCACCCAGACCATTTCCTATTTAAAAAAAGAAGAGAGGAAGAAAAATTAGTTATTTTTACAGAGGCCAATCATTAAGAAAGTTATTTATAAATACATAATATCAGACCAAATATCATTAGGTAGTCATTAAATTATTATGATTACAGTTATACTGCAGCAATTAAATAATAAATTTTGCATTTAACTTTGATGTTTGTGTTTAATCTGTAATTTTATAAATGCATGCATGTCTGTTTGATATTTGTGACATGTATGTGTTAAAAGGATAGTAAAAAATCACAAATAGTTGTGTTTTATGTTAGTATAATATCCAATATTGGTTGTATTTAATATGCTTTGTTTAAAAAAAAGGAGAGTTTTTTTTACATACATATTTAAAAATCAGACAATGTGAAGATTTTCGAATGACTTTGGTGCTGCTATAATGTGAATAATTTCACATAAATTAAGAAAAAATACAAAATATTATGGGTGATGATAATAATGTTGAATACCATGTGATTTGATTGTAGTCTTTATATAAAAAATCACATGTTAAAATATCACGATTTGAAATTAAGTTGACTTTTACTTTGACCTAAGCAGTTTCAGAATTTATAATAGCTATTTATTTTTAATGTTTTATTGACTCATGGCAAGTTAAAAAGATTACCCAGGAGAGGAGTCTGCCACTTAACTGTATGTCTCTACTACACCATATCTGGAGAATATATTAAACAGATTAGAATTACAAAGGCCAATTATGGAAAGAACATAAATTTAGAGAATTTTCATAGTTGTGAAATTTTTGGAAATACTCATGGATTAGCATTGTCAAACATCACATGTCAATGTATTTCTTATCTTACTTTTACAAAAGCAAAATCAACTGAACAGTAAGATACGAATATTGCCTGTGTAATACTCAAAGTTTTCTATGTTTTTGAATTATTTAACTCAAATTAAAAAAAAACAAAACGGATTTTTCGTACATATCGATCTCTGAATGTGAATTAGTGTAATGTTATTTATTGCTCACAGTAAATAATTATTGAACAAGATTTAAAATTATTGTAGACTTGTTAACCTAATTAATACCAACAAATTAAGAAATCTCAGCTTTGCTGATGTTCAACAGCAAACTTCATATTAAATAAACAGATAGTAAAGAGCTTGTTATTATTATTTTTTTTTAAAAAAAAAAAGAATTTTAAGAAATACTTTATTTTATCCTTGATTAAAACAGATTTATCCATATCAAATCATATTGTGAATTAATAATTATTGAAAGTTATACCCAACGAATTTATATATGAAAAGTATGTCAAATTAATAAAATATCTAATTTGAAATTCAATAATAGAAATTATCAGTTTGGAGGTGCCTTGCAGGGAAGAAATAATCTCTGCAAATTGTTGTGACTAATTAATATTTAAAAAAAAGATGTTGATTTTGAGCAGTTCTTGTAATTCAAAATGGCGGCCATGAGCACATACTAAATCTACACTCTTATCATCTTAATAGTGATGTATTCTTAGGATTATTCATGGGTATTATACTAAACTATTTAAATTGTTTGATATGTTGGATTTTATATGTTGATAAAATAGAATATCAAAACTCTCAATAGAGAATGAATGTAAATTATAATACAAGTAAATATGTAATTTAAGAGTGTGAGTTTGCTGTGTGTCTTGATACATTTATATTGAAGGTACTGTATTATACTTAATTATTTATAATTTTTGCACATCCACTTATCAATGGGTTTATATCATGTTTTGTTTGTCCTTGATTCTTTTTTTACATAAACTAACCATGATGATGAAGGATAGAATGAGTAAGACAACATATTTTTCTTTGGATCGAACTTATTTTAAATGAGCCTTTCTCTCATCTGATAAGATTTTGGGTTTTATGTGGCAATTTTCTAATGGGTTTATATTAAAAATCTCTGAAATTAGTTAAATTATACTAATAACAGTACTTGAACTGAAAATCAAGAGTAGGCTTGAGCATTGCCATTTTGCTTGCCAATTACATTCTCACTCATTTTATTTATTGGTACCACATTACCTAGAAATTCATTTACACATTTTTTTGGAGGGTCACCTGCATTAAAAGTTGAACCATGGGTTTGAGAATGATGCACGCTCTCCATGTATGTGTCTTATTCTCCACATCAATATAAAAATGTTCACATAATAGATTTAAAATACTGATTTTTATTTATTTATTTATCTTTTTCAAAAAAAGAGAAAGAGATGATAAACCGAGAAGGGGGGGGGGGGAGATAAAGGTAAATAATCATAATTCCAACTTAGGTCGAAAACTTTTCTTGTTAATAAATGTATATTATTTTTTTCTTTCATATTTTATTGTTATAAAATTTGTTACTCATTGTAAATAAAATATTTCTGTCATTGTTAAGTAAATGAGTTTGTCATTAGAAGATTAAAAAGTTATTAAAAGATGTAAAAGTTACTAAAGGATCTAGAAATTATTAAAAGATGTAACAATTACTAAAAGATTTAAGTTATTAAAACTCTTTCCCCGCCTCTTACGAGGCTCCTCGTCGACATCTGACATCACTCTAACTCAGCCAGTTTTTATACGAAAATATTCGTTAAACACGTATTGAATTCGTTTTTAAAAGTTCTGTAAGATGGTGCCATCTTCCGATTTATTTTACATGTAAAAAATAAAAAAAAACGCATTTAAACCTAAACAAAGAAGGAACATTATTTGTGATTGGTTCTTAGCATGCTCTCAGCCGAAAAAGACATTCTGATTGGCTGGAAAGAACAAAGAAACTGCCTGATCAAAGAAAATAAAGAAAAACGCTGAGATTTTCATTTCGAATACGATTTAAATTATTATAAAATTATATTTATGGAAATTAAAAATTATTTTCAGAGAGAATAATAAAAAAACAAAATTATTTTCGAAAAATATTGAAGATTTAAGTAAAAATATTGAAGATGTAGTAAAAAGAAATATTTACTTTTCTATAACGTAAAAGTCGATCTTTTTGTTTATATTATAGCTTTTATGTTGCCGATATTGAATATTTTAGAATAAATAAATAGCAATTTATTTTTGAAAGAACTTTCGTTCTCTTCATAACCTGAAAAATTAATAATATACTTTTTATAAACGTATCGGAGTTGAATTTAATATTATAGGCGAATATGTTTTAACAATAGGCTTTGTCTTCAGTTTGTGAGTTGGCCAATTAAAAGATTTGATTTTTATCTGATACAACCAATAATAAAATTAGCGGTTAAAAGGTTAAAAGATATAGAAGTTAGTAAAAGTTGTAAAACTTATAAAAGATATAAAAATTATAAAAGACACAAAATTCATAAAATTGATAGACTTTAAAAAGATTTAGCTATATTTCAAATTTACCAAAGATACTTTCTGTCATTCTACCTATATCGTTTTATGGGACTACATAATACCTGTTCGATGAACAAATATAAATAAAACCCCATTTGTATCTGTGCTATATTACAGATTATCTGACATTTAAAATTAAATTTGGATGAGAAGATTACTAAGAAAACACGGAGACAATTTACTAAATGACAATTACCACATGATAGACAATAGAGTATAATTTTTTAGCTGTTAGAATATATATATAAATAGAGATTTATTTGAAGAAATACACCATTTGGTATTGAAATTTCATCACAGTAAGATATACAAATGTTTTCTTTACACTAATATTTACAGAAATAAAATAAAATATTATGGGTCTTCATGAAAGAAATATATGTTGAAGTAGATTAAAGAGTTTAGTTGAGAACTAAAATTCTTCTAGGTTATGGTTGTGGGAGGTTTTTTGATATCCAATCAGGTGCATGAGATCAGTAAATTAGGAGTTGAGAGTAAGAGTGACAATCTTATTATTATTGTTATGTTAAAAAAATGTGTTTGAACTAAGTTAGAGTCTTGTATTCCAAAATAAGAATTTGTTAAATTTTGATTATCTGCTAAATTTTGTTATTATTTTATTTTCGATACCCAACATAATATAATAAAGTTTATGTGCTTTTCTTCATATGATGATGATCTTTTTTCTCGATGATGAAATCTTTTTTACACAAAGTTTTGCAATAATTCAAATTACAATAGTGCACATAAATAAATAAACAAGGATATAAATACATGGGTTGTTTTGATAGAGAAATAATATTACAAATAATCCTAGTGTGTAATATATAAAATAGGCTGTCTAGAGGTGTTTGTGGTAGATGTAAATGTCATAGGGCAGATTTCCTAGGTGAATTATGATCAGGATATAATTACTATTTTGATATTTATTAGGACAATTGTTGTCTTCATTATAGATATAAGATTTATGAAATATTAGTCACAAAATGAAAGAAGTTACAATGATGATCTGGGAGGGACTGAAAGTGTACCTTCCTAAGGTATAAGTCATATTTTACAAATATTGCGGAATTTTGATAATAGATTTACAGACTCAAAGAAAGGTATTAATTGTATACAAAAAGATGTCAGAAAGGATATTAACAGTATACAGGGAGATATCAAAAAGGATACTATTAATATACAAAAATACTGTTAAGGAGTTTAGTTATAAAATCGAGTTGTTGAAAATAAGTTGAAAAAATTCTAAACTTGATTCTGTCCAAAACTTAAAAAAAGATAAAGATAGTTTAGATATGTATAAAACTAAAACAGATGATAGATTCAACAATTTGGAGAGCCATTTGAATGGGTCCAGTTTTAAATTGACAGAGCAACTAATTATAACTAGCAATAGAATTAATTGCATTAAAACCCAATCTAACAAGTTTATTGGGAAATTTAAAAATTAATTAGTCCTAAAATTTGGAATAATCAGTGATTATCATATTAATTTAGAAAAGTAGTCACGGTGTTGCAGGAGAATATCCAAATAAAAATTTATCAAATCAGTAATAAAATAGAAGTACAAAGAGTAAGTTTAAAAGAATTTAAAAGTGAAATAGTAGAAAATGTAAATAAGTCAAAGTTTGAAAGTTATAGAAAATAGCAAATCAAATATCAATGTAGTGGAGAAATGAAGATTCAGAAAGAGTTGAGAGAAGTAACTAATAAATATAAAGACTGGATTAAAAATATAACTGAGTGAAGATGAGGAATTGAGGATGAATTAAACAGCTTTAAAGTAAAATGAAAAGATTTTGTTTAAGAGTTAATTGATCAGATACAAATTGAAATTATGATGCAGGTCACAAATCAGAAAATTGAGGAATTACAAATTTCTAATGAAAGAAATGTAAGAAATGCATTCCAATTATCAATGTGGCACAGAAATAGAAGTAGAAATGGGTGGAAAGGATAATAAGTTGGATAAAGTTATTACTTGTTTGTTGGATGGATGTAAACAATGATGATAGTTCTTGAAAAACAGTGATCCTGAAAAACATGAAAAATAAACTTATATTATATTCATTTAAATATGGGCATTATGGTGATAAAAAGACTGAGCATGTCCTTAAGAAATATTTTTGTTGGTTCAATATGTATACCTTCATAAAAATGAATTAGATATTGCAAAATATGTTTAAATTCTAAATGTAGTCATAGGTTGTATGCCAAGATATTTCAACCCATTTTTTCAGTCATGAACTGTTATAATTAGACATCAATGGACCATTGTCCTAATTTAACAGATATAAATTTATATTGGTTCCTTATAATGTTTTTATGAAATATGTAGAGGCTATCTGGTGTCAAGAATTGATGCTAAAAGTGTAATAAAGTACCTTTCAAATTTCCAGTTTTCTTTAAAGGCAAGCCCTGGTCCATTTTTAATAATCATGCTATTGCACTTATGTCCAACACTTGGAGGAGTTAGATTCAAAAACAGAGAATTAAACATATTATGAGTTAAATTAGGACCTGCAATCCAATCCCTGCAAAAGGATAATTAAGAGAGTTAGGAAGACTTTTTTAGAATTTATCCTGAATAAAAAAACCACAGGTAATATGTTAATAAATGTCCAGAAATTATTTTATTAAATGTTACCATGAATCAATCAACTGCATTTGCACCAATAAGATTACAATTTGGAAGGTATGAACATTTACTCATAAAGACTCCCTTGCCTACTAGTGAAGAGAAAATTGACAGCTGTCTCTTGAATAAATATTTAGAGATTAAATATAATAGAATAATTTATAAGTATTATTATTCCAGTTTTGTCATTGGTTAAAAGTTAATAATGGTAATCATTATATGAGTCATAGGTGAATGGTAAAAACATGGATACAGTAATGGTCAATCAGAGATTTGGTGAATTAATAAAAAATATGAGTTCCAAAAAGGGGGGGGGGCAGAGGAAAAATCCTTTTTTTTATTTCATGGTTTGGGATAGTTGTAACTTTATGTTTTTTCTATAAAAATGTATAAGGAGAGATGTAGCTATAATTTTTTTTTGTTTAAGTTTATTAAGTCTGGTTGTTTTCTATTCTATAATGTCAACCAAATGATAGTGCTATTTCTAGGTAAATTCCTAAAAATATACCATTTCAGTGGTCTCACTGGGATAATTGTAACTTTATGTTTTTTCCATAAAAATGTATAAGGATAGATTTTTTTTTCTTTGTTTAAATTTATTGAGTCTATTTGGTTTTCTTTTCTATCATCTCAGCCGATTTATGGTGCTACTTCTAAGTAAATTCCTAGGAATATACAATTTACAGCAGTCTCACCCAACCTCTTAGTAGCCTCACCCAACCTAAGAGGCTTATTTCTATGATAGAACACAGAAAGAGTCCTTGCAGCAGCCTCACCCAACCTAAGAGGCTTCTTTCTATGATAAAACACAGAAAGAATCCCCCGTTAGCTAGCCGGTCTGGCTTTTTTCTATGCTAAAAGCACAGACAAATGCCTTATTCGCTGCTGTAGTTGGTTGTGTTATTAACTTTATCGTAATGCTAGAATGTCTATTTTTTCTATACTTTCATGTGAGAGTGTGTGGATTTTAGCCTGCCACAATTATTTAAAATTTCATTACATAGGTTTTTTTTCAAGTGCTCTAACCTATTGTTATGTTGTAACTTTATTAACAATGTTGTAAAGGTTCCGTTACGAATGTGTAATCCTCAAAAATTGCTTTTAAGAGTGGAGCACAGTAGTATTTCGATGATCACGCGAAAAGTAACGTTTTCACAAAAATTCGTCCATGACGAATTACTTTTTATATATATGCACAAACAAAATCAAAACAGTGTTTGATCATTAATTACTGTCCAAAAAAAAAAAAGAAAATTAGATGGGTATTATTTTTACATTTAATATTTAAATAAGATTAGTTTTTATATCTACATACTAACAAAAACAATTCAGTTTCTGATTAATTACTGTCCAAAAAAAAAAAAAAAAGCAAATTAGTTGGGTTTGATTTTTAAATTTAGTATTTGAATTACAACTTTTTATATATACACAATAATAAAAAGAACACACTTTCTGATTAATTCCTGTCCAAAAAAAAACACACAAATTAATAGGGTATTATTTTTAAATTTAGTATTTAAATAACGGTACCTTTTTATATATACACACTAACAAAAAGTACCCATTTTCTGATTCATTACTGTCCAAAAAAAAAAGGCAAATTAGTCAGGTATCATTTTAAAATTATTTCAATGATGGTCCTTTTTATATATACACCCTAACAAAAAAAACCCACTTTCTGATTAATTACTGTCCAAAAAAAAAAAAAAAGCAAATTAGTTGGGTATCATTTTAAAATTTAGCGTGAATTTTTAAATGTTGTGGGTAAATTGAATAATGTAGAATTGCGTATTATTTTCTGTTAAAAAAGACCGTAACTTTTTATATATATACACACAAAGAAAATAAAATCCACTTTCTGATTAATTACTGTCAATACCAAAAAAAAAAAAAAAATTCAGGTATCATTTTTAAATTTAGTATTTAAATATTATTACTTTTGATATCTACACACTAACAAAAACAATCCACTTTCTGATTCATTACTGTCCAAAAAAAAAAAGGCAAATTAGTCAGGTATCATTTTAAAATTATTTCAATGATGGTCCTTTTTATATATACACCCTAACAAAAAAATTCACTTTCTGATTAATTACTGTCCAAAAAAAAAAAAAAAAAGCAAATTAATTGGGTATCATTTTAAAATTTAACATGAATGTAGAAATTTTGTGTAAATTGAAAAATGTATAATTGTGTATTAAAAAAATACCGTAACTTTTTATAGATATACACTCAAATAAAAACAACCCATTTTATGATTAATTATTGTCCAAAAAATGTAAATTATTTGGGTATCATTTTTAAATGTAATGTGAATTTCTAAATTTTGTTTTTTAAATAGTAATATTATTTACTATTAGTTACTCTAATTTCCTATTGCAAAACTAAAGCCAATATTTATATACAATCACAGACCCAGCCCGAAATCGTAATTTGTATGTGTTTTTGATTAGCATCAATGCCATCAAATGGGTGACACGATGCTGGAATATCTTCGTATGCTAGTTGGTGAAGGGCATTGGGAAAACTAATCTAGGATGTTGTTTAAGTCAGTTTTAGCAACTTCTACATGTGAGACTTGAGGGCATTTACAGTTCTCTTTCTATTAAAAAAACAAAGCAAAAAAGAGAAAGAAAAATTAGTTATTTTAACAGTGGCTAATCATTAAAGAACTTATACACAAAATACATCTCATCAGATCAAATAACAATTATATTGCAGCAGTTAAATAGTCAATTTTGCATTTAATTTAAATGTTTGTATCTAATTTGTAATTATACAAATGCGTGAATGTCTGATTAATATTTGTAAGGTGGGATGTATGTACCAAAATGCTGATAATAAATCGCAAATAGTTTAGTATAAGATAGAATATTGATTGTATTCAATATGCTTTGTTTAAAAGGAAAATATACATTTTTTTTATATTTGAAAATAAGACAGTATGAAAATTTCAAATTTGTTGCTGCCGATAATGGGAATAATTTCGCGTAAATTAAAAAAAAAATACAAAATATTATGAATGATGATAATAACTTTGAATACTATACGATCTTATCTTAGTCTATATATAAAAAATCATTTGTTGAAGTTTAATTGTCTTTTACTTTGAGTGCTATTAAAAGCTAAGCAGGTTCAGAATTTATAATAGCCTTTTTTTTTTTTTTTACTGTTTTATCGACTTATAGTAGATTAAATACTTACCCAGGAAAGAGATACCTGTCACTTGACTGGGTTTTTCTACCATGCCATATCTGGAGGAAATATTTAATTGAATAGAATTAGAATGTCTCATTATGAAAAGAGAATAAAATTCAAGAATTTTACAATTTTCATAATTGTGAAGCTTTCGAAAATTTACCCATGAATTAGCATTGTCAAACTTCATGTGATAATGTATTTTGTCTCATATTTATAAAACCGAAGTCAATTGAATAGTTAAACACTGAATATTGTCTATGGAATAATATCGAAAGTTTTCTAAGCCTTTCAAGTAGTTAACTCAAATTAAAAAAAAAATAAATGAAATTTTCATACAAATCGATCTGTGGCTGTGATTTAGTATAATGTTCTTGCTAATGTTACATATCATTATTGAAGATGTAAAATTATTGTAGCATAGATAACCTAATTAAAACCACACATTAAAGACTTTCAGCTATGCTGATGATAAACAGAAAACTTTGAATATAGATAAATAGCTAGTAATGTGCTTGACATTAAAAAAACAACAAAAACTTTAACAAATACTTTATTTTATGCTTGGTCAAAGTGGATTTGTACATATCAAATTGTATTGTAGATGAGAAGTAATTACTAAAAGTCATACTAATAAATTTATATATTGAAAATGATGTAATAAAATATTTAATTTGAAATTCGATGAAGGGAATTATCAGTTTGGAGTCTCCTTGCACAGAAGAAATAATCTCTACAAATTGAGTTAATTAATTACTATTAAAAAAACTGATTTAAAGAAAAAATCAAAGATTATCAGAATATTATTTTTTATAGATAATGACTCTGGATGTAGTTCTCTAATACTTGTCATAGGTCGTATTATCTTAATAGTGATGTATTCTTAGGATTTACTTAAGAGTATTATAGTAAACTATTTTAATTGTTTAAAATGTTGGATTTATATGTTGATAAAAAAGTGTATTTTAAACTCAATAAAAATGCATGTAAAATATGGCACAGGTAAATATATAAAATTAAGGGTATGGGTATGTGGATTTACTGTGTGTTTTGATATGTTTATACTGAATACGCAGTAATAAATTTATTTATAATTATTGCACATCCATTTATCTATGGGTTTATATCATTTTTTTGTCCTTGACTCTTTTCCTTACAATGTGAACTAGAATGAATGAGATGATGTACTTTTCTTTGAATGGATCTTGTTTCAAGTGAGCTTTCTCACATCTGACGATATATTATGTTTTATCTGAAAATTTTCTAATGTGTTTGTATTTAAAACTTTTGGAGTTAGTTAAATTATACTAGTAACATGGCTTGAACTGGGAATCAAGTGTAAGCATGAGCATTGCCATTGCTTGTCAATAACAAACACACACATCTTATTAAAGGTTGAACCATGGGTTTGAAAATGATACACTTTCTATAATTATGTGTCTTACTGTTCATGTCACCTATTGTAAAAATGTCTCCATGATAAATTTGAAACATTGATTTTAGTTTTATTTTCTTTCTTATCTTTTCAAAAATGAAAAAGAGACGAAGGGGGGGGGGTAAAGCAAAGTAATCAGAGTTTGGACTTAGATTGAGAACTTTACTTGATAATAAATTTATATTATTGTTCTTTTTATATTTTATTGTTATAATATTTGTTATTTTATAATTATTCTTTGTAAAAAAAATTTTTTGCCATTGTTAAATAAACAAGTTTGTCCTTGATTAGAATATTTAAAAGTTAGTAAAAGATGTAAAAGTTATTAGAGGATTCAAAAATTGATAAATTATTAAAAGATGTCAAAGTTATTAAAAGAATAAAAGTCAATAAAAGATGTACAAGTTATAAAAGACACAAATAAAACTGATAGACTTTAAAGAGATTTAGTCCTATTTCAAATTTACCAAGGATAGTTATTATTGTTTTACCTACATTGTTTTATGGGAATATATAATACTTACCCAATAAAAACCCCATTGTGTCTATGCTATCATATTACAGATTGTATTAAAATTATAATTTGAATGAGAAGATTATTAAGAAATACCTGAGAAAGTTGACAATTACCACATAGTAGATAATAGAGTGATTACAGTTCACTAGCCATTAGAATATATATATATAAATGAAAAAGGTAATAGAGATTTATTTTAAGAAATATATAATTTAGTATTGAAATTTCCTGTCAGTCTAAGATATCTGAATGCTTTCTTCCATTTAATATTTTCTGAAATAAAATAAAATGGATATATACAGAAGTAGATTAAAGAGTCTCATTGAGAATAGATAACAAAAATTCCTATAGATTATAATATGTATATATTTGCTATAAATAATTGACAAAAGCAAAACATTCTAAAATAGTAAACAGGATTTAAAAAAAGTATGTGTCATAAAAATGAATGAAATAAAACAAATATCATGAAAAACTCAAGGCATGGAATAAATGAAATAAATATATGATTAAAAAATGAAAAAGAAATGGACCATATCTGGTTATTATTTGGGCAGAACAATCACATAAAATGTAAAAAAAAAAAAAAAAGCACAGAATTTTTTAGAATGTCGAAAGTAAAGAAAGCATTTGATAACAGCAAAACCTGATATATCAAAATAAATTTTGATAAAATCAAAAAAAAATATTTATTTTTAAAGAATATAAGTATATATTATCAATAATCAGGATCTTAAAAAAGACGAAAGAAAAAAAATTCAGTTTTTAAATTAAATTCTAATGTAGGATGATAAACGTAGGTATGTTTTGAGATTATTAAAAAAAGATTAATATTGTGGGGAGAGGAGATGGTATTGTGCAAAAAGAAATATGGTGATAGATCGCATCATTATATATTCAGAATGGTATCGAATATTAGAGCCAATAGACCCTATCAGTTGATTGAGAATTGATTTCTGTGAAAGATATCATTACAATTTACGTACGTATACACCTTATATAAATGTTATATATAGAGTAAGTTA
The DNA here is from genome assembly GCA_028023455.1 of Epiperipatus broadwayi. Classification (NCBI taxonomy): domain Eukaryota; kingdom Metazoa; phylum Onychophora; class Udeonychophora; order Euonychophora; family Peripatidae; genus Epiperipatus; species Epiperipatus broadwayi. The sequence goes on along the minus strand of JAQFVV010007266.1, from coordinate 27,994 downwards.
AAAACAAACTCTTATGAAGCTTCAAAAATACCCTCAACCTCAGACCGCGGTTTCTGCCTCTAGCATCATCAGTGAGGTGCTAGGGAATAAAAATACTAGGAGCTTTATTAAAATTAGGTCATCTGACTTGATTTTTTATCAACACCTTATATAAATATCAGTTTATTTTCCTACTAGTTGTCATTTAAATCTTTCTAGACTCATTTATTTATTATAACAATTTTTGAATAAATAAATGGTTTAAATTAGTGTAAAGAATTTAAAAGTTTTAGATTTATTTATTATCTAAAATAAAATAATATCTTTTATGAGTAATTTCATTTCAATTATATCTGGTAGCTTATTGACCTGGGTGAATTATCAGTCAACTAAGAGATCAGCTAAATTGAAATCAACTGTTAACGCAACATTTAGTTTTAACTTTATCTTTTAAATTTTGTTTTGAAACAGCAAAATTGTCATTATATAATAAAAACGGCTTATTACAAACTATAAAGTCATTTGAATTGCGAATAAAGTAAAAATTATATTTATTGCCTCTCGGATTCCTTATTATAGTCTTACCACCTTTATTGATTTATTTTAATAAAATTAATAATGCAAAAAAATATATACTTTTTAAACTTTTTAATGCTGTTTTTTGATTGTAGATTATCAGTACTTTAATGTTAAAATGACAATTTAAATTACATTTTTTATGTGTAATAAAAATTTACAGGTACGTGTCCGTTTTCAAGTAAACCAAGACGGGAGCCTATATTTTTGATAAAGATACAGTTTCAAGTGTCTATAATTCACCGAAGAATGTGTTAGTTGTCAAATTAAAATAAAATTAATATATCAATTGTTAAATTAAAAAAAAGGAATAAATTCAGATAAATTTTATTAAGAAGTTTTAATTCAATTTTTTTTTACTTATATTATAACATGGAAAGTGACAAGAAGCTCTTAACATTGTCATACTTTGGTTCAATTCAGCATTTCTTTTTGTCAGCCATTTTTTTTTGATAAATTGTCATAATGATAAAAAATCAGGACCCTCCTGTCACAGAATGTTATGGAGCCCCCAAAACTGTAGATTGTTAAAAATATGAACTGTTCATCTTGGTTTATTTGAAAACTCAGAAGAACCAAATTTACTTAATGAAATAATGAATTTTTATTAAACTGGTAATAATTAAATGATATTTAAACAATGCCTTATTAAAGTTTGCTAAAATGCAATTTAATAACAAAAAATATGTAATAGAGAAAGGGGGCAGTAATTGTAGGACTAGTTAGTTAAGTAATAAAAAGAAGTTTGATAAAGAACATGCTACTCTCAGAGTATCGTAAATGCTACTGCCACTTGCATTATTCTAGAAGTGTAAGCACAAACTTGAATTTGGCATTAATTAAATAAATAAATCCACAAATCAATCATTTACTTATATATATATTGTACCGGTCACAATAGTATGCTCATTTAACAAGATTCAAATCATAAGCAAAAGTACCTCAAATCCGATTATGCTCGAGATACACAGGTCTGGAGCAATCCTGAATTCTAACCTATTTGCCTATTCTTTGAATTTCTGACCCAATGAACAACAATCCTGATGATACAGTACAATTATTTTACTTCCGGGCCCAGAATCAAAGCGGTAGAGCATAAGATCAGACTGATGATGATTATCGAGATAAGAGTAGCCCATTATTAATGCTAAGTTATTAGCTAAGGAAAATAATTCTAAATACTAATTAGAAAATAATAATTCAACAGCAAAACCAGGATTTACATGAAATATATATTTAATAAAATATTGAGAAAACACATTTATATATATTACAAAATTGTTTCATGCTTAGAGTGATATTATACATTTGCAAAACTTGGGATTTGTTTTTATAAAATCCTCTTTACATTAATTATTTAACGGATATAGTTTTATGAGTGTATTATAACTTGTGCAGGGTTAATATGCCAATTTAATAACATTGTATTAACAGAATGTTGTGGATGCCTAAAATAAATATAAAAGATCATGATAGGTTTAGTAGTAAATGATTTATTTGATAAACAGACAAAATTTATGATCTCAATCACTTATCTACATTATGAAAATTATTATATATATACTTTTATTGGCATTGTTCGGAAAAGACGTCTTTGGAAAATACATATAAGAAACAAACAATGTGCTACATTTACGAGAATAAATGATACAATCATTAATACAAATTAGATTTATGTCTATGAGAATCGATAAACATTTTTAAAGAAAGCAGTCTTAAAATCAACACACTGATGAATTAGCATGTTGGTGCAATTCAGGAATGAGTCATTATTTCCAACACCTAACGAAAGGTCAAACAGACATAAATCCATTAACTAAAACAATAATGATGCTAGCATGTCATAAAAGAAATATGGATCTTATAGTACATTGAATGCTTCATCATTTTAAAACATTTGATACTGAATAAAGGGTGATACATCCACCATTTTGATGATACAGTATTGATGGAGAGGTTTGGTTTGAAGGCCAGAGCACAATCAAAACCCCATAAACCTCACGTTCCACAGGAAGTAGAGTCCCTGATTATGAACGATTTTGAGAACTAAAGCAATAGAGAAATATATATGTGGAAGTACCATAAGAGAAAGGAAAGGTATGCCAGCAGCATTATACATGTACAATAAACTTAATATACTATATTTGAAAGCCTGTAAATGGTTTGACTCCTGCACAATGACATATTTAAATAAAGAATCATTCAGAAAATTATACTAGAAAATAACTCTTTAACTAAAACATTAAACTAACAAAATTTTATATTTAATTTCGATTCCCATATACATATGAACTGATAGAATTAGCCCTCCAGGCAACAACAAGAAAAGGTGAAATAAGTATATTTAGGTTCCTGATCTTTTAAAATGAAAATTTAAAGATAAATTTAAATAAGAAAGTAAAATATGCATCCACAATAAAATATTTTAAATAAAAAAAAAATGTGAATGACAGATTTAAATATAAACTCAACCTAGCGAGCGATTTCTGTTATAAATGAATAAAACTTTCTAATAAATTTGACTGATGCCCCTGCTTCTTTCCCCATTAAACAAAGAAAATAAACCCTTATTAGACTCGTGAAGTTGAATGATATTGGCATATTAATTAAAATAAATATATATATATATATATATATATATATATATATATATATATTATACAAAATAAATTAAATATTTAATTGAGCCACATAAAGCTATATAACAGAAATTAAGCGTAAAAGAACATAGTCAGAATTACATAATACTATTAAGGGATTATAGAGAGAGAAATTAAGAGCAAAATTAGCAGAAACTTATAAATTAATATCTGAATTAAAATACAAAGGTTTAACTATATCTTTTTAGAAACTACAAAAGGAATTTATGTATTAAGGCAGCTCTATATTATGTCAGGTTACCTAAGGATAGTGGCAGGAAGCCAGGTTGGCAATTATTTTGTATGGCCGGTCAAATGGATGGAACTTGATGGCATCATGTAGACAGTCTTCCGAGAGGCCCAGAGAAAAGTGCTTCTTTTCTACTCACTGTTCATAACACCAAACTTCTGTTGACTTTTTAAAATTTTAAAGTCTTAAAACACTTTGAAAAGTAACTAAAAACTCCACTCGACTGAACTAAACTCAACTGACTAAAAACTCCACTGAACTCAACTAAACTCTTTTGTTCTATGGCCATTTTTATACATTCTTTAATCCCACCAAGAATGCAATCTCAGTTACCCACAGCTATCTCTATAATCTCTTGATTAAATAAAAAAAAACATTTAATTAGTAAAATATTTTTAAAACAGATAAGTCTCGAAATACCATTTGATATATTTTTAAAGATTTGAAAACAACTAACAAAAGAATTTTACTTAATGAAAACAAGCCAAATCTAGATAAAGATTATTTCAGTATTTTGAATCTTCCCCATTTTTCTTTGTTTTTACATTCCACTACTTTAATTAAATACCCACATATAAAAAGATATTTATAATTATATAAAAAACATCTAATTTTCAGCAATAAATATTAATAGAATATATGCATCACGCAAACTACTGTTTCACTTTACTAAATATAATTAATTTTACTAATTTCTCTACTCATTATGCATACAGGGTGTGGGTAAATGGCATAAATTTATGGTGAGGTCTGAATTGCAGGCCCCACAGGAGATTAGTGTAGATGGTGAAGCATGAAGCTCGATGATGATTAGACATTGACTGCTTCACTATATATATATATATATTGTGACCTTGACTTTACCAAAAAGGCTGATGTCTTGTGATGGATGTACCATTAACTAGAAAAAAATTTTTTTTTCTTTCTAAGAAAAGTTAATTAAATCAAACATATCTATAATTGACCTCAGTTTACATAACTCTAATTAAATAAATCAATTATTTTATATCTCTAATTAACTAAAAGATTAAAATGTTTCTACCAGAAATATATAATATAAGAATTTAATTTAGGGCTTTATTTAAAAATTTAAATATAGTTTAAAGTCTGTGTTAATCAGCAAATTGAAATATGGCTAATCATATTAAAGTTGAGAAGTGAAGTTTTCCCCATCTTTTGTTAGCCAAGCAGATGAACTAAAGTTTTTTTCCATTTTGCAACTGATTTACATAGTGACTTTATACTTAATTTTATTATACATCATTGCCCTAAGTTATTAGTTAAATTGTGAAATAAAATTCAATCTTTTCTTGGGAAGCAAATTAATGCTACCTATAAAATAAAGAATTTTAATAAATTTTTAATTTTTACAATTATTATTATTATTATTATTATTATTATTATTATTATTATTATTATTATTATTATTATTATTATTATTATTATTATTATTATTATTATTATTATTATTATTATTATTATTATTATTATTATTATTATTATTATTATTATTATTATTATTATTATTATTATTATTATTATTATTATTATTATTATTATTATTATTATTATTATTATTATTATTATTATTATTATTATTATTATTATTATCAACATCATCATTATTATTATTATTCTTGTTGTTGTTGTTGTTATTCTTATTCTTCTTGTTGTTGTTCTTATTATTATTATTATTTTTATTATTATTATTATTATTATTATTATTATAACCTTAATTTATTTTACACAATATTTTTATAACATTTTAAAAGACATAATTAATATATATATATATATATTTACAAAAAGCCATGCAGCTTAACTCTCACAGAAGTTACAATAGAATATTAAATCACCTATGCTCTTTTATTTTATAATGCTTTTGCTACAACCCACTATAACAGTTTTGATTGCCCCAGAAATCTTCAGAACTTTTACTTATATTTTGAAACCAAGGTTTGGAAATATAAAATGTTATAGTAGGTTGCTATAAAAGCATTGTAAAACAGTAATAAAAAGCATAGATGAAATGCATAATTTAAAAGTATAAGTAGAAGTTCTGAAGATTGTTGGAGCAATCAAAACTGTCATAGTGGGTTGTAATAAAAGCATTATAAAATAGTCATAAAGAGCATAGATGATTTAATATTATATGGATTTGGTAATGCAATAAAAAAAATAAAGTTATAGATTGCAATAATTTTTATTAAACTTGGAGAAGACTAATCATTATAGTATGTAAATAATGATTTGAACTTACAGACTTAAAAAAATCACTGTAATGAATTAAAGGCAGAATGGTAGACAATTGACGTATGAGAATGCTTAAAGAAATAAGTGACTATTTGGAACAAAACTTATGAGTTGTTGCCTGAATTGGTTTGTACTTAAGTTTACAAACTGATAAAAACAAATTTTATCAATGTAAAAATCCTAATTTGAACACTGACATTTATATTTATTTGTTCACCATTCACTTACATGAAACGTCTAACATTTGATATAAATTTATTCTAGTGATTTCTAAATCCATCTGTTTGGAAAATAGATCGGAAGAGCGTCGTGTATATATATAATTTTATGCTCTCACACAAATAGAATGTGCCACTAAAACATGTTATGGAATTAATGTAAATTAGAATTGATTTTGCTATCAAAATTCTTTTTTCTGTCTATATTGTAGTTGTAATTTTATTTTAATAATGTAAAGTACCATTTAAATTTATAATAGAACTTTTATATGAAAGGTTAGAATAAATTATATTAAGATTAATAAGCAATGTCAGACTGCTTCAACAATGATGCTATGTTATTACTCAATCATAATACAGTAATGCAATACCATACTTATTTTTACACATTTTGTTTATATATATATATATATTCTGTAGTTCACATAGAAGCCATTTTTTAGAGAATATTTATCAGTGATTTTTTTTAAATTTAAAATATTGATTTATTGCAATTTTTTATTTTTATTTTAAAAAAGACCAGATGGATTGCTAGGAATTCTATAAAGACATATATCTTTAAAAATAAATGACTTTTTAATATAAATATTTGCACACCTAAGGTAAATCAAAATTTAATAATCTAGGCATCAAAGATCGTTTACAAAAATATTGACTTGTTTCAATATTTTATTAGTTTATTTTGAAATAAAATTTAATAAATAAAATAAAAACGTAAATTTATACGAAAAATTGTTGATTATACAAAACAGTTTTTAAGAAACCATGATGAACAACGAAAAAAATTTAGGGTCAAACAATATTTATTATATATTAAAATTTAAGTGTAATGCCTTATTAATTTATTATAGACTTTCTTTTGTATATATATACACACGCGCGCACAACTTTTACTTGGATTATGATTAGATATCATCTTGCCATGACTATGTCTTGGAGTATAAAACTATACAATTTAAAATAAAAAAATAAAATAAAAACTAGAAAATTGAAAGGAAAAATTAAGAATAAATAAATAGCATACTACAGTAACATTGAAAGAAAATATCAGATTATACATGACTTTTTATATATTTACTAAAAACTGTTGGAAAAAAGCTCCAATTTTTAAAATTAATTTAAATAAGATATATTATAATTTAGTAAGTAAATAGCAGATGTTCGTTGATTAGAGTGGAAAATATATAGGGAAAAAATTTATTTTAGATGAGGGAACTTTTTTTTTTACAAATAGCTTTTTCATTAACTTACATTTTAGTTTCTTTATTATTCAAAAACTTCAATAACTAATTTAACTGTTTAGTGTATTTTTTATTACTGAAAATAACAAAATAGCTTTTTCTAAGAATTATATTATCTAATTTCCTTACTGTAGAAAACATCCCCATCTGAAGGCATATTATTTATCTGAACTAAACTAAAATTACCATAATGTTTAATATTTTTTTGATATTTACAATCAGAAGTGTTTAACTCTTTAATAATAAAAGGATGCTGAGTTTGATGCTTTTATAATTGCTTTTCTTTTTTTTTGAAAAAGTAACATGTGTACCTTTTAAACTTTTCTTAAGTTGCTTTTGCTATATCAGTAGCTAACTTTCTTTGGCAGGAGATGATAAAATGTGTACTTTGAAAATAATGATTTTTTAAATATTTATCTTCCTTCTACATTCTAAATATATTACTTGACTCAAATTTGAATGTATTCTTTATTTTACAATTTAAAAATAATCAATCAATTTCAGAGTGTTTGATGTACATAAGCTCATCAGACAATGCTACTTTTATTATGCTGAATCACTAAAAATTGAAAATCATAGAAATGAGTTTTTATTTAACAAGATATTTATAGTTAAATATCTTTGATAAATAAAATAAAATAAAAAATACTATGTGGCTATCAAGTCAACTTTGCTTTTATTATGTATACATTTTTTTTTTCATTTTTCTACTAAAATGTTAAAAATTATAGTTATCTTATAATTCAAATACTAACTAATTTTTGAATCATGCATAAATACAAAGAAGTTGTTAGCATTCAAAACATAGTATCTTGATAGTTTGACTCCTTAACATCTA
>JAQFVV010007266.1:0-17500 GCA_028023455.1 Epiperipatus broadwayi | reverse complement strand
ATTTTCAGCATGCACTTTGTGTAATTTTAACTTGTGTTGTAAAACTCAAGAAACTTCATTTAAACTTTATGGTACTTATATTTTGTTTTTAATATTAATCTTAACTACAAAATTTATTTATATTTTTTTTATAAATCTATAAATTGATTATCATCACTGTAATTTTCATACTTCGTCAATATAAAACTATCTCTCCATGTTTAATCCAATTTATCCAATGCATAACTGCTTCACATTTTATCAGCAAACATTTTTATATCAATAATCTAAAAATCATTGCACAATCTTTTCCTAGATATTTTAAAATGTCTTTGAATTTATCACAAGACTTAATTTGACTATACAATGTATAAGTAAATTACCATTTATGTTTTTGTGAAATGCTTTTCAGAAAAACAAAATACTCTGTATACAGTTACAACTATAATTTAGACAATGAATATTTTAATTTATCATCATTTTAAGCATTATTGATTTATTGCAGAATAAAGATTTCATGTTTAAAACAGCTTTTCTATTCCAATTCTCTTTTCTACACACATCATCAATAAATCACAACTTTTTGGATCCAATTTTATCCCTTTTAACAATGTGTTTGGCCCAGCTGTTTTTTTTCACCTATGTATTTTATTTTCAATCTCATTTTGTTACTTCTAATATACATCTCTTCATAATTTCTTGGGTCATATTTGTATTATTCTTTTGTTAAGTGACAAGTTTCAGATCCTTTATGTAAAAACTGTGATAAAACACGTTACAAACATTCATTTTCAAAGGACATATATATATTTTCTAATACTAAGTTATTTATACTATAATCCACTCTATACAAGATTAATTCTATGAGTAATTCATCCATTATATTTTCAGCTATATTAACAATCTTACCAAGATACTTATAGCTGTTGACTTCCTTTAATTTGTAATTATCAATCTTTATTTTTGCCTGGGAAAATACATTATTTTTGTCCTTAGTATTTACCTTTACTCCCACTATCTTATTTTCATTTGTTATTCTTGCAACATTTTTCGAAAATTTGTAGCATTATTTGCAAAAATAATCAAATCATCTGCATAATCTAGATGATTTAAATATTCTCTTAACTTTCTGTTTTAATTCATAAAATACTTTCTATGATACTGCTCTAAAATATTTTGGATATTTTGTAGATATGGAATGTCCCTGTTGAATAATGCTCTTAATGTTAATTTTTTTAGTATTAGAATGTCATATAATAACTGCTGTTGCATGCTAATATATATTCTTTGGAATATGAAACTATCTCAGGTATATATTTTGCTGTTCCACAGCTTTAATCACCCTAAAATGATTGCATATTTAACTGCCTTTTTATAATCTACAAATCCAGAACATAGTGGTAAATTATTTTCATTGATTCTTTCAATAGTGCCTCTCAATTCATGGATGTGATCCATTATGTTCACCTTTAAATATGGCATGATTTCTTTTTTTTTTTTTGTTAATTAAAATTCAAAATTTACTGAAGATGAATTATAATTATCTTGGTAAAGGTTTTGCTGATAAGTCATTATTAATAATTTTTAAATATCAATATTACTTCTGTATTCTTCCAATCATTTGGTATATATTTATTATTTAGATTTTTGCTATATAGCTTTGCTGACATTGTTTTATTCTTTCATCTATTTCTTTTAAAACATCAATATCATTTTCAGAGTTTTTTTCTTTTATTATAGATTTAATTGCATGACTCAATTTTCCACTTAAAATTGATGGTAATTTAAGATATATTATTTGCAGAGCATATTTTGTTTTTGTTTCTTATTACTATATAATTCTTTGTAAAACTCTTCCACATAATTCATAATATTATTTCTTATTTTGGTAATAATTCCATCTTTTTTATTTCTGAAGCAATATTTATTCCAATATCAAGATGCTGTTTTAAACTATTGAGATTTTTATGTTTTTCTATAGCTGTTCTTGCCAATTCACAACTACAATTTCTTTATATCTTTAATAAGTCTTTTGTGTACCATTTTAAAAGATATTCAATTCCTCTTAATGAGTTGTTTCTAACTATTTTTATATTTTTTCTTTTTTTCATACATTGTCTTATTTCAGTAAAATATTTACTGCTAAAAGCCATGTTTATATACTATCTATTTTTCTTGTAATTTTTAATACAGTAAAAGTTATCTTTTTCTTGATCTGATTTGTACGTCCTAATTTAAATTAATTTGAATACTTCTGATGTTAAAGATATTAATTATTATTATTGTCTTTTTTAATAGCTTTACACTCTAATTTTGTATTAGGCTTGCATCCCATTTACAATTGACTACTTTTTATGTTGAATCTATTAAACATTTTGCATGTATGTATTCTATCCACTTTTGTTGTACCTTTGTTTGGGTGATTCCATGATTATTTAACTTTAGCATTTTTCTCAAAGAAAATATACATAATATACAGTTTCTTTTTCTCGTGAATTGCACAAAATCTGTGTCCTCTTCAACATAAATGAATATACTTAGAGCAATTTCATTTTTTTTATCGTTTTTCATTTCAATAATAAAGCTTTTCATGATAATTTTAAAATGTTTTATGTGATCAAGAGCATTTTGTTAACCTATATAAGAATCTTCTAATTTATCATCACAATGAAAACATGTTGAGGTATAAACTGGAATTATCTGCATTTGGTAACTTCCATTAATTTCAATAAATAATGTTATTTTATCAGATAAATCATCTTTCTTCTTTATATTTTATCACTTTTTATTTAAAATGAATTTCACTATATTTTTACTTACATTATTTATGTCTCTGTAATAAAGAATACATTTATTGTTCAAATAATTTGTCTCTTAACTTTTTCTTCTAACTTCACAAAGTACAATAATGTTACATGTAATATTAGTCAAATATTTGATGTGTGAAATCTTTCTTTATTTGAAAGTGATCTGCAATTGCAGGTACGTAAATAAAAATTGTTTTTGAATGTCAGCCTGATTCCTTAATCAAAGGGGTCTTATTACCTTTACCTTCAAACTGCCAATTGATGCCTAGTATGGAGACATACAAACTCATGGAAAAAAGAGCCACAATCTACCATTATTGTAAAAAATATATTTCAGAATCATTTTCCCATATTTATTGTGTATTTTAGAAAACTCAACTAATATTTCAAATAGAATTATTAGACAAATAAAAAAAACACTAGAGTGATTTTTAAGACCTTAAACTTAAATTAAACTCAACACACTGTGGCCCATACATATTCTTTTACTATATAAATAATCACAGAATAATAATCCTGCAACAACAAAACTTATGGAGCAGTCATTAAGAAGTTGTGCTGCTCATCATTTTAATAACTATTTTCTTTCACTTAATACAATATATATATATATATATATATATATATATATATATATATATATATATATATATATATATATATATATATATATATATATATATATATATATATCATCAACCATTATCAATCCACTGCAGGATGAAGGTCTCTCCAAGTTTAATCCATCTTCTCCGATCTTTAGCTTCTCTTCTCCACAACACCCCTGCACATTTTCTTATTTCATCCATCCATCTCACATGTGGTCTCTTTCTGGGTCTTTTACAATCTCTTGGAATCCAGTTTAAAATTTCAATTGTCCATCTATTATCATCTCTTCTAGCAATATGTCCAGCCCAACTCCATTTCAATCTTTTAATTTTTTCAATAAGGTCAGTAACACCTGTTTGTTGTCTTACCCATACATTGCATTTCCGATCTCTTCTTGTTACTCCCAACATACATCTCTCCATACTCCTTTGAGTGGTCTGAAGTCTCTGTATTGCTCTTCTATTAAGTGTCCAAGTCTCAGATCCATATGTAAGAACTGGTAAAACACATTTGTTAAAAACCATCCTTTTCAAACACATAGGCATATTTCCTTTTAGTATCAAGTTATTTCTACCAAAAGTACTCCAACCAAGTTTAATTCTATGATTAATTTCCTCCAGTATGTTTCCATCTGTATTAATAATCTGACCAAGGTATTTGTAACTGTTAATTTCTTCTAATTCTTCATAATCAATCTTTATTTTCATATTTTGAGCAAATCGATTAAACATTACTTTAGTCTTTTTAACATTTATCTTTAGTCCTACTTTTCTACTTTCATCTGCTAACTCCTGCAACATTTCCTGCAGCTCTGAAGCATTATTTGCAAAAACAACTACATCATCTGTGAAATCTAAATGACTTAAATACTCTCCATTTACTTTCACTCCTTTAGTTTCCCATTTTAATCCACAAAATACTTCTTGCAGCACTGCTGTAAAAAGTTTTGGAGATATGGAGTCACCTTGTCTTACACCTTTCTCAATGTTGATTTTTCCAGTATCATTATGTAATCTAATTGTTGCTGTTGCATTTTTATAAATATTCTTTAAAATATGACAATATCCTGGATCTATACCTTGATGATCCAATGCTTTAATCACTGAAGAAATGTGTATAGAATCGAATGCCTTTTCATAATCTACAAATCCAAAACATAATGACAACTCATATTCATTTGTCCTTTCTATGACTTCTCTCAATACCTGGATATTATCTATTGTACTAAAACCACTTTTAAATCCAGCTTGTTCTCTTGGTTGGTGGAAATCCAAAGTTCTCTGTAGACGAGTTGTAATTATCTTGGTAAAATTTTTATATAAAACTGATAAAAGGCTGATAGGTCTGTAAGTTCTAATATCTTCTTTATCACCATTTTACAATATTAATATTATTACTGCATTCTTCCAATCTTCCAGTACATCTTTATCATTTAGACATTTGGTATATAACTTTGCTAAAATTGTTTCTATTTCTTCACCTGCTTCTTTTAATATATCAATTATAATTCCATCATTTCCTGGAGCCTTTCCTTTCTTCATACATTTAATTGCATGTCTCACTTCTTCATTTAAAATTCTGGGCAATTCGGAAGATGTAATAGATATAGGAGGTACTTGTTCTTTATTACTATATAATTCTTGATAAAAATCTTCTACCAATTTCATGATGTCATCTCTCTTTTTAATAATAATTCCATCTTTTTTTCTAATTGCAGATATAAATTTCCTACCAATACCAAAATATATAATTGAATGTTTATAAATACAGAAATAAGATATATTTTGAAAATTGTATCCACTTAGTAGTGCTTTCTACTATCCTTGTAGTCTTTGTCAACTAACACTTTGAAAGGCTATCATTCCCACAATTCTATGATCTTAACATTTGCTGGCTATTAATTTTATATATATATATATATATATATATATATATATATATATATATATATATATATATATATATATATATATATATATATATATATATATATATATATATATATATATATATATATATATAATGAATAGCCAGCAAATGTTAAGAGAATTGTGGGAATGATAGCCTTTCAAAGTGTTAGTTGACAAAGACTACAATATATATATATATATATATAGCCAGCAAATGTTAAGATCATAGAATTGTGGGAATGATAGCCTTTCAAAGTGTTAGTTGACAAAGACTACAAGGATAGTAGAAAGCACTACTAAGTAGATACAATTTTCAAAATATATCTTATTTCTGTATTTATAAACATTCAATTATATAAGTATGTATATTGCTTTGAAGAAGTACAGACATCGAATTATAATATTATCACATATATAAATACATGTATATTGTCTATAATGAACTTAATATATATATATATTGTGCCAGGCATTATCAAATGGCCTTGCACAAAATCTGCTGTAAAGAATATTACAGCAGATACATATATAGATTTGTACATATTAGGCACAGCAAGTATATAAATGTGCTATATTAATAATGGAAGTTGGATCTGAGCATTAAAATACCCCCACACACCAATTTAAAGTAATATGAAATTGGCATACAAAATATTGTATAATAAACTCGTGTTTTTTTTGTTTTTCCTTTTTGTATATTTTTTATGATATGTCATTATATGTATTTGCTTTTTTATTTTCCAACATACTTGTATATTTTTTTTAATTACTTTTCTAAAGATTTTAATTTTATTCCATAAGCAAATAATGTTAATTGCTTTTGCAAAAATCTGATCAAAAGCAAAATGTTTGATAATGCTATAATTAAAATGTTATCTTTTTTTTTTTGTATATAAAGTAGAAATTCTTTTGAATAATAATAGCTGTAATCAAGTGGTCTGGGCAGTCAAGATGGAAACCATTATGTCAAACTTAAAATGTAGAATTTAATTGGAAAAATATAAAGAAATGTTTATAATCTAAGTGATAAGCTAAATTAAAAGGATTGGCTGATTCATTCTTCTCAGAGGAATATCTGAATTGGTTTTTATTAGTGGGATTGATAGGGCTGTAGGATTCATTCTTTGGCAGTCGTTCTGTGCAAGTCTTTCACTACTTTGGCTCCAGAATTGGTAAATCATCTAGCCACTTGATATTTTCTAAGAAGAAATCTATTGTACAGTTTTTTTAAGAACTAATGATTTCTAAAGATTTAATGAACCAGTCAAGATAGCAAATGAACATTTAATAAAAATTATTATTATATACAAACAGAGGAAAATATGAAGCAATCTATCAGAGAGTCCAGTAAAATGACCGTGGGGTAGACAACCAGCCAGTGCACTACCCTTTCTCTGTCCCAAGCCATCAAGATGTGACCACATCAGTTCTAGCCACCCATGATAATGACAAAAGCTGCCTTGCCTATGCCTAAATAGATGAAATCCTCACCGCACAGCCAGTTGACTTGAAGCCCACTCAGAGCCCAGGGGAGAAGAATGAAGACACAGACATAAGTTTATTTTAAGATATTTTATTAATATTGAAATAATTAACTTTGATATTTCCGATTAAATATATTATTATTATTTTATTATTATTATTAATCATTTAAAAAAGTGAGAGTTGTCTCTTGCATATGTATATTGAATTTACAGTTATTACAGGCATAAATGATAAAGCTTTTACTTAAATCTTTTGAGTCAATTTTTCTATTTCAAATTCTAGTATTTTCAACAAAACTTGCAATGAGATTCTTTTTTTTTTGTTGCTCTTCATTTTCCTCTTGTTGTTACTCCTGAAATTCGTCATAATAAATATACATGTATATATATGCGTACATACGCTTATAATATTCGATAAATATGATATCTCATGTTGAATATCTAAAAATGTATTTAGCCGTATCTCCTTTTTAAGTTATTTTTTTGTCACTGCTGCACCTCGTGATGCGTGTAAGAAGAGATTGATCTATTATAGATTCCCTGTAAGCAAGTACTCTAATAACTTTATATTTAAAATAATAGTAAGTGTATAATTGTGCTGCACATATATACATGTATAGGAATTTATCTATAGCAAAAGGGAAATAGATACAGTACCTCATGTTGTGTACTATATAGTATCTGAACTAATGCAACCCTATTGACTTGTTGAAAATATGAAATTAGTGAAATATTTCATAGTACAAAAATATGTATGCATAGTTTTTTTTTTTTTTTTACTATATTTGCTATCAATAAAAAGGTTTTAAAGTCATCAGTAAAAGCATATGCCTGTATGACTGAAAATCTCATATCTGTATATCAAATCACACAAAGTCAAATTTATTTCTACTGGGTAAAAAGAGCTCAGACCACTTCCATTACTTATAAACCTTGTAAATTGCTTTAGGGATTTATTATTTTTCTTATTTAAAATTGTATTTTATCTATTTCAATGCCTCGAATATATATATGGGTTTGTGATAATTAATTATTTAGTATTTTTTTTATTATATCATCATTAGTATGAAACGTGATGGGTATTTGAGATTAAATAAGTATTTAATCATAATATTAAACTTGTTTCATTTTTGTCTTATTATTTATATTGATAAAAATGTATTATTTCCTTATTAACCATGTACCTGTAATAATCATTTAACTTACCCATTTGAAGACTCTAGATGTAGAGTGACTGAGCTAGCCACAAGGGACATCACTCTACCAGGGTGTTAAATCTTATTCTTATGCTCTGCTGAACATATGGTATTGCACATCCTTCTAGGAGGGTGAAAAATTTATTTTTTGATTCTTTTCTAGAAGTGGTGTGCAAAGGTCTATTTTGTAAATAGATTTTTCAAAGGTGTGTACTTGCCATTGTTCTAAATATTCGGGCATTCAAATAAGATATCAACTAAAGGGTGTTTTTAACTGGAAGAGTTTTGTCAATCCACTCTTTCTATCAATTTAGCTGGAAGTACCAATATACATGAGTACAGACAATCGGCTAAATTGATATCCATTTCTTTACCTGTTGAATCTTGGTCACTTCATGCTCAGTGCAAGATTAGGAAAAGAATTCCACAGGGAGTATGGACCGGTACAATATATATATATATATATATATATATATATAGCTGTTGTATATGATTTTTATTATTTATATATATATATATATATATATATTGTGCCATTACAATTTAGCCATTAGCTAAATTGATAGTAATGTGCATGTAAGAAAATGTAAAACCAAAATCATTATCACTTTTTATATAACAATAAATGAAGCTGTAGGGCATCCAAGTTTAAACCCTACAAGATCCAGTTCTAAAAGCTTTAGATAGAAAGAGAGGGGGTCAACAATTAATATTGTTTGTGTGTTGATAGAAAGGTAATACACACATTTAAACTATTCAATTTTTAATTTTTCTGTTAAAAAGCAAAGTTATAACGCATATGTATAGGCAGTGTATGTGCAAGCTATTGAATTATTTTATATTTCAAATATTAAACATTTTAACTTTTTTTAAAACCTATGCTTGATCAATTCTAATATCTTATTCTATACTTCTATTTTGCTTTTCTATAATTGTAATTGGGATTTAAAAGCTAAGGATTTAATTTTAAATATTAGGGTTATAATTACTAAGCTGGGAATTAGATTATTGTAATGACAGTTTATGAATGATTTGAAATGATAAAGTATGTGTGTACATTACATACAGAAATTTACATTTATTAAATATTGAAAGAAAAAGAAGGGTTAAATCTGTCAAATTTTTTTTTTTTTTACAATTTTGTGTTAGATCAGATATCTATTTTTGCAGCAATTTTGTTTTTGTAAATGATTGTTTGTCATTTTGGGAGCTTAAGCTTGGTGGGAACTCTAATTTTGAAATTGTCTCATCTTAAGATGAAAGAAAAGAAACTCCAATTTTAGATATTATAGATAAGCATGAAAAAGGATTAAGTTTATTTTTTTTTAAGACAAAAGTGTCTGAAAACCAGGTGTGTGATTTTTTGGGTTGGTCAAAAATAGCAATTCACACTATCACTCTAATTGGGTGAGTTGACTCAAAAATCGGATATAAAAGCAGTCTGGAAAATCAGTTGAGATTAGAGTATTGTTATTATAATATATTGTGAGAGAGACTTTTTAAAAATTATTGAAACTAAAGCAGACAAACATTTTTAGTTCTGCTAGATAGTTTTTTTTAAATCATTTTTTAATGAAGTTTTGAGTGTTGAAAATATAAGAAATGACGGGGTAGAAAAATTATATATGTGTCCCATCAAGACCTGACCATCGTGGAGCTGCAGATCATATAGGAAAGAAAAGATGTCTTGTCTGAAAAATAATATTCTACACCTTTCAACTGACCAGAGAAATAAGATGTTTTTAAATAGAAAAAAGAAAACATTCACCTGCATTCAAAGGAGATAAGAAAGACAAATTAATCTACTGATAAATATTAATCATCGAATCTAATTAATTGTTCCAGTAACTGAGTTTAAAACCCAGGAAATTTATAAATGTGAAAACAACTTCTGTATTTCATCCACTAAAAGAATCATGCTTGACAGGAAGAGAAGAAAAATTAATATAAATATTTCCAAATTGTCCACTAAAGCAAATAATCTCAATAGGATCATCATCATCAAATAATTATACACTTTAAAAAAGAGATTGTTCCAAAGAAACATGGAAATTCATGCTGCCAAAGATAGACATTAAACAAGAGAAATTTGACTCATTAGAAGTTGCTACAAAGAACTGGTAGTATAAAATTTTTTTTGATATATTTTCTTTATGAGTCTTAATAAAATTTTAGCTATAAAGTGGTATAGTTTATTTAAAGAACTTTTAAAGACAATTCAGATCAATTAAAAACAATAATTTCTTACCAATAATAACCTTGAGCTTCATAAATGATCTTGAATGTATCAAAATTATTTGTTTATTAATTTACAGTTATGAAATATTAATGTGTAAAATAATTTTTTGTATTATTATTTTGGTTTTAAATAATATTTTGTTATTATGGGATAAAACACACACCTACATAATAATATTTTTACATGTGTATAATTGTGTGTGAATGTGAAGTAATAAGCAGTGTTAAAATATTAAATTATTTTGTTTTAAGAAAGTATAGCATTTCAGAGGTAGAAGGGAGGGGGAGAAAATGATTTAAAACTTGTTCGGTAAAACTTGCTCTTTCAATTCTACTAACTTTTTGTTTAACATTCTGCTTACATGTTAGATTATAAGGTGTGTGTGCCAATGAGAGAATATTTTTTTTATATGAAATACTTTTCTTGTGGATGGAACATTTTAAAAAATCGGTTACCCAATTTAATACAATATACTTTTGAAATACATTTACAGGAAAGGGGGAAGAATTTAAAATTTAATGTTATGATTTTAAAACAGTCGATTATGATTATTGTTGTTATTGTTAATATAAATTTTCATGTAAATATAAAAATTTTTATGTATATGTTAGAAATGCAGTAATAAATATTAGTTTATGTTATTAAATGAGGCATATATATTTCATTAAGAGTAGTCTTTATCAAGTGTGATCATTCATCATCAATGGTTGAATATTAGTTGTTTAAGATATGATTAAATATGCTAAGATTAACAATAATTATGAATTTTTTTATAAAAATTAGGTTTATTGTTTAGGCTTAGTCCTAAAGCTGTGGTTGAAACCATTGTCATTATCATTATCATCATCGTCATCATCATGTTTTAATTAATGAGCTGTTTAAATGTTTAATGGCCATAAATAATTATTGTTTTCATAGTATTTAGTGATTTCTTAGTATTATTATAACCATCATCCCATCATCTATTTCATGCAAGGATGAGTGAATTGCCATCCTAAATTAATAGTAATCTGAGCTAGTAAAACTTATAAAAACATACTGAAACACATTTGTTATGCTAAGATCTGAGAAATGATTTGTGTCTAATGAATTCCACTTTAGTTTAAAAATGTTTTATGCTTACTTAGATATTAGTGCATACAGTGATATGGCTCTAAAAAGCAAAATCTTCCATGTTTATTAGAAATAAAGTACCAAAAAGGGATTCAAACCCAGTACCTGTGAAAGGTTATTAGATATAATCATGTCTAGATTCAAATAATCTAGTGGTGCCCTGCTAAACCATATTCACTTGGTATTTGTTTGGATATGCACTTAACATCAAACCAAGAAATGAAAGTGGATAAAATCTACTGTCTGTATACCTGAGCAGATTTTTTATTGAGTTATTAGTGTACTCACCTCACGTGATTTCCATATACCTGAGTTATAATAGTTGTTATTAATAATTTGTTTACAATTATTGATATTGTGATATCTCGAGGAATCTAATTATAGAAGTATGTTTCATTTAATCCAATGACCCTTAATATGATTGATAACTCAGTTTGACCTTTTTGTTTAATAGCCACTACTCAGGTATTCTTCTCATAATTTAATTTAAGCTACAATGCTTTTTGTTTATTAGTTACAAGATTTATATTTGAATCTTTTCTTAATTATTTAATACATTTGGATCGTTTGATCATCTTTATTAAGATACAATGAATACTTGAATATTTGAGATTTTAATAATATTTGGATTTTTGACAAATCCAATGATATTTTAATGTACAATTGAATTTCTCTTTAATAATGTTTCTGTTGAGTTACTCCTTTAATTTAGGTTACAATATATATATATATATATATATATATATATATATATATATATATATATATATATATATATTGTAACCCTATATTTAGACCATGAGGGGTTAAATATAATAGATAGTACTTTAAAATTTATTTATTTTTACTCAAATAAATATAATTTTGTAATAAATAAACGTTACTATTTTTAAGTTATATAAAATATGAACTATGCATTCTAAAGTATTAATAAAACATCTTTGTTTAATATATTTGAATGATGATTGCTAAAGGAATATCAATTAACTGATTTAATAAACATGAGTTGATAAACTTGAAATTTAGCTTAAAGGGTCTTATACTTTGAGTAGATTGTATTAAGTAGTTTTTGTTTTGTTATTTGCTAAAATATTATTTATTAGTCAGTGTTAAAATGCATTTAAAAGAATAGTACTTAATAAAGTATTAGTTAATTCATGTAATATCTAAATGAAATTAGAATTTAATAGGTTAAGCTTAAGAAAACTGATTTGAAATAGGCTTACCTTAAATGAGTTTCATTAAGTAAATTTAGTTTGCTGTCTTTAAAATATTGATTATTAGTTTGTAGTAAATTTTATAGTTTTCTTAATTATGTCTAGTTTCCTAATTTGGATAAGTATATGAAATATCTGTGCATGTGTATTAAAATATTGGGAATTTCAAAAATGAATTATTTAAAAGTGTTAATTATTTATAAAAAAAATATATTTATAAAAGGGGTTTTAATTAAAAAATTTAAAATTAAACTGTTAAAATAAAAGGTGTATTGTTTTAAATTAAATAAATGATTTTATTTGGTAATTAAATAAAGTTAATAAAATTAATTGTATGTTGATTAACTGTCTAGATATCATGTGTTTAAATCTATTCTTAGGCGTCTTAATTAGTAAAAGTTCAAAGTCAAATCTATAACTATCCAACCTGGATAATAAAAAGGTTAAAGTTAGGTTAATGTTAAAATCCTTACCCCAATAATAATTGATGATTGATTAAGTAAAATCATGTAACAGACTCAGTATTAAAAACAACACACACATGTTTAAAAAGAAAAAAACTGGAAAAAATAAACTGATTTCTATTTCTCAATTATTTCTAAAATTATTTTTTCTATTCAACTTAATTAATAATTTTTAAATATTTATTACTTTATTCAGTTAAATAATGTTCAGGTAAAACATCCAAAGTTATTCAAGCTAGTCTACTCTGGCAGTACATTTTCACCTGTACTGTAAGCAATAGCTCATTAAGTATTATTATTAAAAAAATTCCAGTGTACTCTGAATACATCATTCACTGGAGATATTTAAGGTGAGAGTTTTAAGTTATGGTTTAATTTACCATTTTCATATACTTGTAAACGATTTGAACTTTTATGCGATAAAAATTACTAGTTCAGGAATTAGCTACATAATGTGAATTATCACTTTAAGCATATTATAAATTTTGTGCACTCAAATGTCATACTTTAAAAAAAAGCGATTTATATGTGGAGTTCACTTCCATCTAATAATTTCAATATTTTCAGTACTTTATAATACTACTGTAATAGATTTTATGCAATAAAGAAGTTCATAATTCACTTAAAATCAGGATTTCCCCATTTTATATACACACATTAAATTTTACAAGATTATAATGTAAATCTGCTCAAACGTTATAGATGTCTATACTATACATGTTGTTGTTTTTCCATTTTAAATCACATTCTATTTTTGCTTTTTAAAAACAGAGTACATAATCAATTAATCATTTAGTGTCCACAAGCAATAAATTTTACAAGATTATAATGTAAATCTGTTCAAACATTATTGTAACGGAATAGCGTTACATGGGATTTGAACCCAGGCATATGAGGTTATATTAAACATATATTCAATTGACGAAATGAATGACAGGAACAAAACTTTTAAAAAAGCGGTCTTGCTTTAATAATAAACGAGAAACAGCCATTTCTAAAGCATGATCGCAGCTATATAAGAGTACCTGTCAAATTTATTGAAATAAAAAGGTAAAAGAGTTTTTTTTTATTATTTTGTTTTTTTAAGAATAAATCTGTATTCATTAGTTGTAAGTTTTTTTGCATTTTTTTTAATTAAATAAAGAGAGAGGAATGATTGAACGCAAGTTTGACATTTTTATTAAATCATTTGAATCATTTTGAACAAAAGGGGAAAATGAATTAATTAATTTGCAATATGTTCTGAAATTCCAAGCGATCTAAAATTATTTTAAATGGGGGTAATTAGTAAATGTAAAATTAGAGAAATTGAAACAATAGGCAGGATATGCGTTGGTATGCCTAGATAAAATAAGCCGAATTTAGAAACAGAGGTGAGAAAAAGTGTACACTGCTATTGTACAACTCAGACTTCTGTCTCCAGCGAAACAATACCTGAAAAAATGGTCAAATTGAGTGAAATTCCAAAGTGGTGTAAACGATCCCAGAAATCACTGAATTGAGTTAATACTCGATGGACTTATAAGATGAAGGGACTCACAGGTGCATGGGAGTGATTGGGTGAAAAAAATTCAAGGTGTGAGGGTGGGAAGGAAGAGATCAAAAGGCCGGACAGCGCTTTTGAGGATTATTATTAAAATTAGAACTAGAGAAGAAATAAAATCTAACTTTCGTGTAGAAATCTAACGGAGATGCGTTGCTGAACATAAAATTCGCGGCTTGACCGCTGGACCTCCACGTCCAGCTCAGCTGATTGCCAATAGGATGCTCGTAACACCAGAGAAACTTCACATAAGGACCACACATGCTTTGAGACCTTACAAATTGCCAGAATGCTTCGTTAAAGAAGAAATCATCGCTCAGGATCCCTCTTACAGTCTTTCTACATTCCACAGGTAGCTATCTTTAAATTGTCGTATTCACTTATGCACCAAAGTAAAATAACTTTAATAACCAGAACTATTAAAACATTAAGCTAAAATGATAAAGTTACTCATGACCATTAATGAACGATTCGAGAACCTAACCAAATAAGTTTGCCTACAGATTAACATTCTTTAAAATATGTGCGAAGTCACCTTGAAATCTATATTTAAATTATCTCGGCTTGCCGGTCATATACCTGCATGAATTGTTATTAAACAGATTAAAATAAAACATTTATTTAACTAGTATTTTTTCTTATTAATTGCTTGGAATTTCAACATAAATTTATATAATAGGGAATGAGTGCTGGAGCGATCAAATTTGTTTGTATATGAATGAATGCATTTGATATTTTTGGTGTTGGGATTTGATTATATTTATGTTTATTATGCTCTCTTAGATTAATATTAAGTTTTGATTAATTTATTCTGTGGGATATAGGGCGGGCCCTCATATGATAAGTCTGATTGATCGTGATTGAAAGATCACATATACGATGTAATTTGAAAGGTGATATTGGCTGTGTTCGTTTCTTGCTTCCGACTGGAGTGATGCACGGGCATGTTTTGTGATATAGTTGAGTGAGCTTATGCACATACATGGCGGACTCTTATAAAAGTTCTCCTGGCACCTACTACTTGGATTCAATCCGAATTTACGTATAAAATAAATAAAGCGTACGTGTATATGTGTTTGAAATTATCTTCACAGAACATTATGTAATCCCCCAGATGCAAGAACACAGCAGGTTCATAGAAGTGAACCATCAACCAAAACACGAGAATGCCACCGTAGGAATACGGCAAAAGCGTCCAGATATAAAGGACGTGACTTTACTGGGCTTTCAGTACGGTAGCCGGCGATGGGGCGGGTTACATTATAGATGCCTATACTATGCATGTTGTTGTTTTTGCATTTTAAATCACATTCTAGTTTTGCTTTTTAAAAAAGAGTATGTAATCAATTAATCATTTAGTGTCCGCAAGTTTATTTTTAAAAGGTGAGTAACAGTGGTGGGCACAATTAAATTTGACAATTAAAAATTAAAATCTGATTTTTAATTATAATTAACAACTTAAAAATTAAGTAACATGATCTGAAATTAATGTGATGCAAAACAATGAAATTTGATTTTTAAATTAAAGACAAAAATAAGAATTTAATTTTTAATTGTTAGTTTTAATTAAATTTTGCCCAATAGTGCTGAATAGGTGTCTTTTTATTATCATAAGTCTAAGTTCTTATTTTTATTTTAAACTTTTAGTTTACCCTAATGGAGAGGAAAAAACGCCCAAGAAAATGAATTTCTTTGGAAACAAAAATTTCAATTTTAGATCACTTAGCACAATGGGAAAGATCAACAGCAATTGGAAAACATTTGTTTGGGTGAGTATACTATGAGCTATTAAAAAAAATAAAGTTGGTGCTAGTTGTATTTCCTCTTGTGATGAATCTGATGTCTTACTAGTTCACAAATGAACTGGCATATCATCAAATAGCAATAATGATTAAAATACTGTACATGTATGAAAAAATGTAAAATATTGTAAATAATGTATAAAAATATATTTGTTTTGAATAAAATTAAATACTGTATTTAATAAAAAAAAAAGTAAAAAAAGTTTGTCTTGTATCAATTTTTTCAAATTTGAAATTTTTTATTAGTTATATTTTATTTCCTTATTTTTTTTTTTAATGAGAATTTTAAAGTAATTTTATATTGTTGTTTTGCTTTTATGTGATTTTTGAAAATTACAGTACATATCCCCCATTTTTGAAGGTAAGTTATCTATTTTTGTGTGATTTCTTTTGTGCATTTTCTGAGGTGTACTCTAAATATGACATTTACTGAAGACCGCTAAGTTGCAAAGTTATACGTATGTTTAATTTAACATTTTTGTGCTTTTAATTAATTCAGAAATTTTTGCTGTAAAACCATTTTATTAATACTTCATTATATAAACTTTTAATTAGTCATATATCCTAATTACATTATTAACAATATTACATTTTATATTTTGCTAAATGTCGTTTTAGAAGAAAAGTAATTTATATGTGGACAATTTAATAATTGAAATAGTTATTACTATTATTATTTTACCCCAGGAACTGTTTTAAAAAATATTATATATTTAATTAGCCAAGAAATGCAATGAGTTCCTTTAAAGCTATAGTAAATTTAAATGTTAAAATAAAATGGAGTCATTTAAAACTGCTTTATATTATAATGATAAAAAACGATATTATCTGGATTGATTTTTTTACTATTTTGAAAAAGACATTATATATAAGCAATATTTCCAATGCAAATAATATCCTAGCATCATAATAATTCACTCATTCTTAATGTATTTATTTATTTAAAGTATATTTTTATTGCTCCTCAAAAGGGAAGAAATAATTTGAATTTGTATTGCCAAAACTATGCCTCAAATTTATTGTGGAAGTATTTGTTATTAATCTTTTTGTACCTGCTATCTGCTCCTCTCCATTTAAATATTAAAATTGCTAACAATTTTCTTTTCAAGAAACTCCTACTTTCAAATGTTTGCTGTT